>KE372028.1:2389-20788 GCA_000418225.1 Zizania latifolia
GGAGAGCGACGGATTACGACCAGTGCACGGCCGGTCCGTCCAAGCGGAAGGCACCACACCCACTGTACTACTGTGTACGTGTGGCCTCAGCCCTCACTGTGGCGTGGAAAGCGCTGGCAAAACGAACAACGGTACCGCCAAAACTAGAAGTGCCCTTTTCTTTTTTGACATGTACAAGACGGCATTTTCTGGCTCTGCGTCGATCGATCGTCTTTATTCGCCGGCTCTCTTCATCTTTTGCAATACTGGAAGAAAGTTTATGGGGGTGTGAGCTACCCATACCGGCCTAACCTTTGCTTTCCAGACGTGTAAATCGAATGGTATTCTTTCTTTCTCTATTTTTTTTTCAAAAAGTTTGAGAGCGTTATTTGTTTCGTTGATTATATTATTGATAATAATTTTGAGTATAGCTAAAGTCGTTTTGTAAATATAAAGATCCATGAACTCTTTATGCGTATATAGATTTTATATTAGTTTAGTCTTATCTAGGTAATAGCTAGCTCTATGTCTTGTTAGTGTAGTATGTATCTAGATGTATGAACTATATAATCTATTTTAAGATAAATGAAGTTTATTGAATTCAGTCAGATACATCAAGGTGATACAACTATAACAAATACACTTCCGGCTTCTATATAGCTAGGATACATATAACCAAATACACACACCTATAACTAACAAAAGATGAGTAAATATAAAAGATATGAAAGACTATCAATCCGATCACCATTCATGTTCCTAGGTAAAACACTCTTTGATCATCTTCTCTAAATGTTGACATGTTGTAACAACTAAATCACACGAACTAGACTTTTGAAAGATGACCCATGTATGGAGCCAATGGATAAGTAAAGATATAACCTGCAAATGAGAAGAAATACACTTTTTGTCAAAAATCACATCATTCCTGCATAACCTAAGCGACCAGTAAGTAATAACAGCTCCTAATAGGACATGCACTTTTAAATCATTCTGGATTCCCGAAGTCAACCCTCATACATACGTAATACAGTATGCGAGAGAGGAAGTCCTGCTGCATGCTACTTAAACAATAATCTACACACGTGAAGCAACATTCATAGAACAAATGTTTAATCGTTTCTTATTTTTGACAAAAATAACAATTATGATTGCTTCTTTGTTAACACTACACCACGATTCAAATACCACACAAAAATGTTGGTTTTGATAGGCATCTTTAGTTTCCATAGGCATTTATTAAGGTTAAGAACATCACTATACATGGGGGCTAGATAAAAGAGACTTCATGGAGAACTCCCCATTTTGGGTCAAGTTCGAGTGAAACTCACCGTGATCTTGAGAGAGCTATGTTAGCGATGTGTAGTAATAAATTATTCCATGCCACTAATTTTGATCCTATTAGGTCTCTTTTGTACGAAAACTTTGGAGGGTTATTTTGACAAGCTTGACAGTGCTTGCTTATGCCTAACAATGTTGTAAAGACAAGAATACTACTCCCGTAGGGTTGTATTGCCCAACCATTTGTCTTCTTAGGACCTAACTTGGAGATCTATGTTTAATTATAAAAGACCCAAAACAAAGAAAATCATTTTACCTTCGTACGACTCATTTAGAAATGTGAGTCTCCAGTTTTACACTGATTCTATGAAAGAGGCTTAGAACCTAAATACTTGTTGTGTATCAATTGTTACCAAACACCATTAGTAATAAAAAGCAACTTGAATAGCCATTTACTAAGTAAGACCATATTCTTAATATCCAAATCATGAATCCAAATCCTCCTTGTTCCTTAGGACGACACGCTATATTCCATTTAGCAATGAGATACTTCTTTTGATCATCACTCTATCAATATAATCTAGAGTAAAAATAGTCCAGTTTGGTAAGTACTTTCATTGGTATTGCGAGAAAAGACATTATATACATTGAGAGGCTACTAAACACCAAATAAATCAATGCAAGTCATCCTTTAGAGGATAAGCATTTTCCTCACTAGTTCTCAAAACGTTTTACCACCTCTTTCCAATCTATATTTTTTTAATTTCCTATAACGTATAGGGATACGCAAACATCGAAATGAAAATTTTCCTAAGGATCATCTAAAATCTCATGGTAATGTTTCTCAAAAGCTTTAGCCTCATTGTAGCAATAAAATTTTCTTTTATGGAAGTTGATCTTGAAATCTAATAGTTAATCAAAAGCATAAATCAATATCTTCAAATTACAAGCTTTCTCCATGTCATGTTCTATATAGAGAATTGTATCATTAGCATATTGTAAAATAGAAAGACCACCATCAATCAAGTATGGGTCGAATCCTAGCTATTTGGATGGTTGGCTATATATGTTTGAGGCTAGTCTCAACGACTTCTCCTAGGATGAGACTAATTGGTCGATGAGAATGGCTATGTATAGGGGTGGCAGTTTGGCTCGGGGCTCGACCAAGCCGAGTCAAGCCTGGCTCGGCTCGCAGAGTCCCTGAGTCAAACTCGAGCTGGCCGAGCTGGCTCACGAGCGGCTCGTTGGCTCAGTCAGCAGCCCCAGCCTGGCAAGCCTGATAACGCGAGAGAGACTTGAGTCTTGAGGGTGAGGCTTCTAGGGCAAACAACCGCTGCCCACACCCTGCTATAGCCGACAAACTCCCAGGCTCCCAATTGCCGGCCGCCACCCACTCGCCCAGCCACCGGAAGCCGTCACCGATCACCGCCAGCCGTCGCCTGCCGCAGCGCCGCCTCCGCCCTATGGCCCAAGCCCTAAAGCGCAGAAGCGGTGAAGGCACAACTGGTGAACGCTCGAAAAGACAGTGCCCAGGAGCCCAGCAAGGTAGGCAGCCGCAGGCGAGCGGCGGCTCCGTGGCAGACCGCGCGCCCCACACCGGCGCTGAAGTCCCTGCCTCCTAGTCGGCCAGACGGCCAGTCCCAAGCAGCGGCAGCCCGACTGTGACTCCTGTGAGCCAGTGACTCTGTGTCTCTGTGAGTTAGTGAGTATTAAACTATTGATGTGATAAAATTGTTCTTGATTCTTAATTCTGTTGCACCCTGCATTTTGGCAGTGTTGGCAAACTGAACTACTGAAGTGCATTTCAGATTTTCAGATCTGAGTTCTTCAGTAGTTCCATGCATGTAATTTGTCAACTTTGATTGTAGATTTTGTGATTTGTGGACACTTGTATACAGTGTTGACCTAATTAAGTATTGAGCTATTGAACATGATGGTTTATGGAAGATTGGGATTTGGGAGTCCATTTAGTATTTTTAATTTATGTGCTTATTGAAATACTAAAAAATTTGCTGTTGTTTGAATTGCATTGAGTGAATTTTGTTGCTGGACAGAAGCTGAGAAGGTCTGTGTGCTGTTCTCCTGCCCGGGCTGTGTTGAGGGCGAGCCGAGCCGAGCCTGGCTCGGCTCAGTGAAGCCGTGGCTTGCCTGAGCCAAGCCCGAGCCGACTCGGCTCGGCTCGTTGCCACCCCTAGCTATGTATTGCTAGGGTTTTATAGATCCGGTGATTCTTCTCTTATGCTTCAATCGGCTTGTGTTGGCTTGATTCCTCGCACACCATAGCCTTGGTACCTATACTCCTAAATCTCTTGTATCTTAGTTTTGTAGTGTTAAATTGTATATGTCCTTGCCTTATCCTACTAGATTCTTGGTGCCATAATATAGGTACCACTACCGGAATTCAGTAATTCGCCGTGTGTCCAAGGCGCACGATGACAGCTAAAAAACACTCGGCAAGGCAAAGGGTTTGCCGAGTGTTATACTCGGTAAACCCTATGTCGATGAACTATTTAGTTTGCCGAGTGTCCGTTGGTGACACTCGGCAAACCCTCAACACGCTGTCACCCCTCGTTTGGGTGGACACGTGGCTGAGTGTTTGCCGAGTGTTTTTATGAATCTTTGTTGAGTGTAAATCTTCGTCGAGTGTTTTTTCTATGTGTTTGCCGAGTGTCTTCGGTTTGCCAAGTGTATTTCTTTGGCACTCGGCATATCTGGTTGTTTGCTGAGTGCCCGAAGAAATACACTCGGCAAATCCTTCGACACTCATCAAAGCAGGTGTTTTCGATAGTGTACCGTCATGTCCTACTTGGATTCCCTATTGTAGCAATACCATTTTCATATAAGTCATGGATACTACTACTCAAATATGTATGACAGGTATATCCTACATTTAGTCTGCTAATAATTTGATTGCATGGGTATATGGTAGCTTACAGCATGTATAGTGTAGCAGGCGCATAGCTACACATTTAGAAAGAATATTTATTTAAGAGCCCCAGCCTTCAATAACTTTTTATGCTTAGATAAGAACTACTCCCTCCGTCCTAAAATACAACAATTTCTACCATTCAAATTTTATCCTAAATATAACAACTTCTATAATTTCCCCCAAATCTTTCTATTTTGCCCTTATCTACCTACTCCATTTATGACTGGCGCACACAGGATAAAACCACGTCTCTCTTTCCCCTTCTCCTCCTAACCTCCTGCTTGTTGTTCCCTCCTCCACCTCAAAACCCGTATCCACCGACGACGGCAGGCAACTGACGGTGGTGAACGGGGAGAGGCTAGTAGCAGACGGAGCTGTGTTGTGTCTTCTATCTTGTAGAATGGTACTTTAGCCATTTTATCTTTTATCTTGATAAACACGTCAATGCCTAAAAATAGTTATAATTTGGGACAGAGTAAGTACCGGTTAACCATGCATGCAAAACTTATATTTATAAATTTCTAGGAGCGATGTCAATTGTAAATTGAACCCAGATTTTAAGATATGCAGTACAGTATCATATATTATAGTATAATTTCAAATAAAACAAACGCGCAGACAACTATATTTTAATAAAATAACATGGTTCTACTGTTCTACAAATTCCTAACAACAATATCTTTATAAGTTAGAGTCATAGCTATAACTGCAGCTGATGCTGATCCCACTTGACGTAGTGTCCTGACAAGATCTGACTAGCGAGAAAGCATCCATATATCTGTACGTACAACATCTATTGCTTTAATGCTTTTGCATGGTTGAAATTCTAGTAGTGGCCGGTACTTCTTCCTCTGGTCTAAAGGGTATATGATTGGTCCTCATTTCCCTACTCACACGCAAATCACGCGAGATGCTCGACACACCAGAGATGAAACTTAAACACTTACACTTTCTGACGTGTTCTTTTGCCATATTTTATCGAACAAGTAGATTTGGATAGTGAAAGAGAGCCTTTTGGATTTACTTCAAAGCTGTTACACTTACGTTATAAATTTGTTTTCCTTATTAGTTAAGAGCGAGGTTTCTTTTTTGCCCATGTGTGCTGATGTGCTAGTGTTCCTTATCATCTTTGTATAAATATCATCTGTTGATTAAGAGTACAAGAGCAAGCTGGGTTTTTAGACGACGGATCGAAATTAATATTTCCAATCGAAAAAAATCTAAGCTTACTTTTTTCCGTTAGGCAATGGTACGTGTGGAAGATGCGGTACGGGCGCATCTGACCTGCACTAGCTGCAGCCTCATTTGCAATTCAGTGCTGGTTACCACTAAGCAAGCACAACACAGTCACACACTCACACACCAGAGAAAAAACAAAGGAGAGAAGAAAAAAGAATGCACTGCACTGTGTTTGGTTGCTCCCTTCAATGTGGGAGCCTGACCCTACATGAGTATTTTAGATAATTGACCCTACATGAGTATTTTAGATAATTGACCCTACATGAATAGATCGATCAGATCAAAACCCTTGTGCAAAACAGCCACACATTCAGTGTGTCTTTCTTTTACACACATGCACACATGACACATCTCCATTGATCTGGAGCTAAAGTATCCATTGATCTGGAGCTAAAGTACATGATACCTCTGTTCAAAAATATAACCGTATTTTTAGAAAAATTTAGATTGATATTTAAAAATAATTTCATATATTATTACCTTAATAATTATTGATATATATATATATACACACACACACACACATATACATACAATGAAAATAAGTATGGTCAATACTTTACGTTAAAGATCGTGTAAAAACTTGTATGACTTATATTTTAGAACATAGGTAATAGTATAATACAGATCTTTTGCACTGCACAGTTTGCGCACTTTAGGGGGATATCACACAAAGAATGTTTGGCACCATTAAACTTCAGCTTTAATTTACAAAAGTCAGGGTTCATACCAAATTTTCACATCAAAATTACATAATGCATACATTCAGATTTCAGAACATCTAAAAATTTCATTCTTGCCTTTTTTTTTTTCAAAAATGAACAGCAGTACCTAGTGTTGCCGAAAGAAAGAACTTATCATCAGCGAGGTATACCTGTCATTGACTATTTCATCAGGCCGTATCTAGCTACGCCAAATAAAGAGAGAATAATCTGTGCAAATACATGTATAGCACTCACATAATATCTGTGGAAAACCTCGACCCAAGTAGAGAGAGGACACAAAGGTAAAAGAGATTTTAATTTGATAGCTTGCACACGAAGAAAGGCACTAAAAACCTTTGCTTTGCTACATCAAGGTGAAAGCGAGATGCATCTTTATCCAACGGGGAGCTAGAGACGTACTGTTAGTGGCACGCAGTAGAGGGAGTAGCAGCAGAAAGCACCAAACATGCACCACAAACAAGGCAGAATCCACCCACTGCACACACACAAATTAACGAAGATTAAAGCAGAAATTAAAGGCAACTAGCTAGGCCAGTAATGCGATGCAGAATCTAATTGGCATAACTCCTCTCAAGCACAAATCAGATCCCTCCAGGAATCAAAGCTAGCTAGCTTTGGCTTTCACCCACATAGATCAGATTCTTCATGGAGCCAGAGGGGAGGCGACACGAATGCAGTGCAGAATCCACTCGCTCGGCTGAGATTCCAAGTGCCACACCAAGATACTGTTTCTGCTAGTAGTGCATGCTCCTGCATGGCTGCAACTATGGACGGCTACCGGCCTTCTTCCCTTGGTTTCTCTCCCTACCCGGCTCACCACTTGTCGCACTAGCATATATAGTATGGTGATAAGGTGATTGATCTGATGAATCCCAGCGGCATATGTTACCATTGCGTGAAGCCATTAAAGATGAATCGAGGATTTGATTCCGCGATAAACTGCACTGAAGGTGATAAATACATGGGATCAGCTTAATTTGCGAGATTCAAATTAATTTTTTGAATAATGAAAGTGACCAGTTAAAGATGTACATAGCCATTTCAGATGTTCAGAAGCTGTTTGACTGCAGCTGTGGGCGCAAAAAGTAGGCCAAAATACCATTGTTGTGCCAATGATATATACCTCGGACTAGCGAGCTAGGTTCTAGGTGGCCATTGTCACCGCGCGTGTGATGATATTTTGGCAACGGTGGCTTGAGCGCTATAAAGAAAAGGGAATTCTGCCGCGGTGGAGGCAATTACCCGACCTGCACTGTTGCGCGACTCCATTGGGCGACGGTCCATTCCATTCAGCCGGCAAACTCGCTTTCTCCCGCGTAATTATTCCTTGTAAAGCCGCAGCTTAATCGTGGCAGACACGCGTAGTCACCGAGCAATCATCGAGGGGAGGAAGGAGATGATGCTGAACGATCACATGATTGGTGAGACGAAGCTGAGCTGCGTGAAGTGCTCTCAAGTGCCTGGCTGAAAAGCTGGCGAGAGAACGAACTGGGTCAGGCGAGGAGGAGGTTTGGTGATTCGATCATTGGGAGCTCCTGCTGCAGATTGGGCTAAGTGAAAGCGCGCGCATGAGTGCGCTTCTGCAGGGAATTTGTGACCAACGGCATGAATGCCATTGTGACCATGATGAGGATATGAATGCAAGGGCGTACGTAAAGGATAGTTCAAGTTCATAGTGCATACGTAGGTACCGTTTTTGCAAGATATTAACAAAGCTCCATATTTCCGCACACTGGGATGGGCATCCGAACATGCTAGCACATGCAACCTCTGTAAATATTAACAGCACATAAGCATCTTGCATCGAGTAGATGCACACGAATATTACAAGCTGTCAAACCTAAACTAAAACATGCCATTCCGCAATCGAGATGCAACAACGGCATCTTATGTACACAAGCGCTATGGGATCAACATGCCCCTAATTAACTTAATTGGCCGAACAATGCAATCATGAAGTCATTAGCCCAGGCTGCCCAGCAGAAATAGCCTCCTTCAAGACACCTCTCTTATCCGTGATGCATTATCTCATATTTAGTCATTAGTCTTTTATGGAAACTTGTTTTATCTCCTTTAACCAACTTTCCATAAACTTGTTTTACCTCTGTATCAAGCACCATGAAGGGGCGCCTCTTTTCACCATTACGCAATTAGAAGAAACACTTCTAATACCATCGTCCTATCAAAAACCTCAGGACAAGTAACATTCACACGTCATTCATCGTCTCCTGCCATAACTATGGTAGAAACTACCAGCAATGTGGTGCCGCTGCCTACCTCCTCCGCTCAAACCATCCCAAGTGCCCCGTTCAACTGATCTAATGCTGCTGCCAGTGTTACTTCCTCCTTGACCCCAATTACCCATCTGTGACGATCCACCATTCATTTCTTCCTCCTCCCGTTCATTGTATTCAAGGATCCTGCGCTTAATACTCTGCTTCTCCTCAAGCTCAGCAGCTTCTTGCTGCTTTGTGCTTTGCACAAGTGAGCAGTCACCAGGAATGAGCATCTGTTTCGTTTGTTGCTTGTGCCCTTTCTTCATTAGCACCTTAACACGCACCTTGCTGCCACCCCCAGCACTACCACCCTCTTCATCCACAGTTTCTTCTCCACTCTCAGACTCAACAGCCCTAGGATCCTTGGAACCTTCAAGGACATTCATTGGTACCATCATGTTCAAAGTGGCCTTGGGCCGCACCTCTGATTTACGTGATTCTAAACTCTCCTGAAGAAGGGCTTTCAGCTCACGGTCAAAGTCTTCTTGCTCCTTAGGATCAACTTTCACAACTTTATGTCTAACTTCAACACCTTCATCTTCATCAGAACCAGCAGGCATGCCATCGTCCTCATCATCACCTTCATTCTCTGATGCATCATTTGATTTCTCCTCAAACATAAGATCTTCCTCGTCTTCATGACCATCAATGTTGCCACTATCTGAATAACTTTCACTGTCTGCTCCTTCATGATCCTTGCCATTTTCCTCAGCTCCATTTGCTGAGCCCCTGCCATTCACAGAAAAAGCAGCATCACGTGGCTGCATTTTCTGAGATTCACTGTCTGAGTGCCTTTCATTTTCAGGTTTATCAACTGAGGCAGCACGCTCACTTTCTTCGAGCTCAACTAATGCAGCATCTAGTTCTTCTACTGATGAATACCTAGCCATGTTTGGCCTTAGCTCAGCAAACAAATCCTGCAAAAAAACACATGTAAGAGCTGACCTCACTGAAGAAAAGGTGTATGAGTGTATCTTTAGCATCATCAAACATGTTGATAGGAGTGGCGAAGCACAGCAAAAGAAATAAAGAAATCATAAGCCATATCTCAGCTCCAGTAGAGAGTGATATATTCTAAAATTCAAATGTATGAGGCTTATCTTATTGACTTCTCTCTTTCAACTCATTGTATAAACATAATAGCAACAAGATTCATCACATAGTATATCAATATTGGCTGATTAAACAGTTACGATGGTCTAATACAATTCATTATTTCACTTCTTGTATTTTTTGTGTACAAAATGCAGGACAGCTGCACATTTTGTATTAAGAACCAAGTTGAGCAATGTGAAGCGACCACAAGGCACCAGCCGGGCTTGCCTACAGTTCTAGACGGAATTTTGCAACCTATCCGCTACTTCTAGCTCTCGCTCCCTCTCTCTCTCTGCCAATTGCCATTGTTTCACTTCTAGAAATGCTTTGGCACAATTGCCCAACAAAAGTCAAGGCTCAAGACAAGATAATCCATGCTCTTTCCTCTTTGTTTTACCTGTTGCATTTAAGTTTTGTTGTTAGCAGGAAAAGCATTGTTGACTTAGCTCCTTCCTTTTAGCAAAAAGTCCCCAATTGGTGTCTTTTTGCAAAAAGATAAGCATTGTTGCTCTTTGTGGCCTTTTTGCACTCTCCCCCTCGGTGTCTTTCCTGCTCACAATATGGTCACCCAGCCTCTCACTGCCCGGGAAAGTCCCAAATTGGCAATCTCCACTGGGTCCCAAAGCAACTTTGCACTCATGCCTCCACTCCAAGCACCTCTTCGCTTACATTGGAAGTTGTTTCAGCCGCCTCGGTTACAGTGCGCAGTTCCCTTCCTCCCTCAACTTCTCTGGCACCACCAAACGCACAGTACAGTTCACCCACAGTGCCATCGCCAGCAACCACCACCACCATGGCTAACTTTCCAGTTGATCCTCTTCCTTTCCTTCCGCACGGAGTTCTCAACGATGGGGACGGTCAACTATGCTGCCAGCATAATTTCATCATGATCTCGGGGGAGCACCATCGTCGCCACGAGGACATAGCAATAGCGGAATGTGAAGGGTTCCTGGACGAGGTGGAGAGACCTGCCCTTATACACACCATCCATCATCATATCACTCAAGAGATGCACCAATGAGTTGATCGGTATAGCCTCTACTCGCTCGGAGTTGGGATTTTCAAGCTTGGCAATGTCTTCAAACGCGACTGGCTTGTCAATACCAGTCCGTTTTTTGATCGGCGGTCACCTTGTTCGCTTCGTCAAGCACGACGAAGGGATCAACTGCCGCCAATCTCCTTTTGCCCGCTCCGGCTAGCTGATGTTCCTTGGCTACCCCCTCAGATTTCAAGGAACTTCGGTTCATTCAACAGGTCTGTGCTTCATTCGGTAAATTGATCTACTGGCACTCCTCAGACCCAAGTTATTCTAGGGTCCTGGTCAAAGTTCTGTATGACAACACACTGGACATTCCCCGCAGCATCACTCTGAAGCATGGCCGCAGTTTAGATGGGGTGGGTCGCTCCTAGACCTTCCCTGTCTACATTCTACATTCTACATTCTGATTTGGCAAACCAGATGCCGGGCGACGAGGACCCCCCTCCGCCGGATAATGGCAATCCTCATCCCTTTGAAGGTCCGATCTTCCCGGGGGAACCGGCATGGATGCAGCACTGGGCGGATCAATAAATGCATGGACATCCGGCTCACTTCTGGCACCAAGCACAAGTTCACCACTTCACCCTGGCCATCAAATGGACGATCAAAATGAAGACCTAGAGGGCCAAATTGATGGAGGGGACCGATTGGGTGACAATGATCAGCAAATCAGTGAAGCACGCTAAGGGGTTTCCCATCCGTCTAGTGGTGGAAGGGCCAGTGTTGCAGTGGTTCATCTTTCGGAAACCCTAAGGGGTTTCCTCACTCAACCAACGCCAACCCTCCGGTGGACCCTGCCCCCTCCATGCCACCCACACTGATCATCACTGAGCAACCCCCTGAAGCAGAACCACCAGTGTCCCAGCCGCAGCCTCAACCACCCCCAATGCCAACTCCACAGAGCACCCACAAGCGGCAGATCACTATAGTCTACAAGCGCAAGCGCTTCCGGTCTCAACCAATACAGACTGCTAGATAGGAGAAGACAACAATCATCCCAATGACAGACCAAGGTCTATGCAGGAGTGTCCGAATCAGAAACAGGCTACAGGGCTTCAAGTCTTCAACCTCCAACGTCAGCCACTGCACCCAGCACGCAGAGGAGACTCCTACCCTACCTTTGTACCCAAGCATTCAAGATTTTATCAACATCTCTAGGTCTGCTACAGTGTGCCCTCCGCTCTCTATTCGACAAATTCAATACACAGCTACTCAATTGTGTGGTATTAATGGCAGTCTTGTGACTGATGACGTTCTGCTTAATAGTGCTGACAACCTGAACCCTGATTACTCCGTCCCTCCGGTCCCCGGTGAGGATCAAGTTGCTGCCAATCTGAACAATGCTTGAACCTGGACATCGTGATGACGCCCCCTGGAAGGCTTATAACTGTCTTTTTTGTCCATATACTGATGCTACTGATTCTCTTGTCCCCTGCCAAACTGATTGTTGTTTAAGCTGTCATGTGTTTATTATTGCTGTATACCTTCGATGGGGTGCCCTTCAGGGGCTTTCTCTTGACTATTACCCTGGACTGCTGGATTTTATATGGTTTCTTTCTTGGGGATGGTTTCTCTCAGCCCTAATTGTGTTAGCTAGCTGCATATTATATACTTTTCGGTTTATTCATGGGTCTTTCTAAGGACTGGTTGATTCTTAATTGGAATATCCAAGACCTGAATGCTCAAGATAAATGCCTAGCTGTCAAGACAAAACTCAGCGAACACGCCTTCTCCATCTTTTGCCTTCAAGAAACCAAAATGGACTCTTTCGACCATTCCTTGGTTTGCCGTTTTGCACCCAAGCGCTTCGACAAATTTGCCTTCTCCCCCTCTAGGGGCGCTTTGGGCGATATTTTCATTGGATGGAATGGTTCTCGTTTCTCCGGAGAGGTTATCTCCTCATTTTAACTCACGGTGTGCTTTACATCGCTCCTCAATGGCCACTCCTGGACTCTCACTTCTATCTATGGCCCTTGCCGTGAGCCCGGGCGCTCTTCTTTCGTTAACTGGCTTCTTAGCCTTGATATCTCCCCCCAAGCCAATTGGATGCTCATAGGAGACTTCAATTTCTACGATTCTCTAGCAATAGAAACAAAAGGGGAGCCAATTTCAATGACATTCACAGTTTCAACAATGTTATCAGTTCCTTGGGACTTCTTGAAATCCCTCTCAGAGGGCGTAAATATACTTGGAGCAATATGCAACTTACACCTCTACTGGTTCAACTTGATTGGTGTCTCACTTCAGCCAACTGGGTATCTAGCTACCCTAACACAAGCTTCAATGCTCTCGCTAATACAGTCTTTGATCATGTCCCATGCATGGCTCACATCGGCACCAACATCCCCAAAGCCAGCATCTTCTGATTTGAGAACTACTGGATCAAGCTCCCGGGTTTTCTTGAAGTTGTGAGTGCAAGCTGGTTCTCTCCCATTTCCCTCACCAACCCAGTTCAGTGAATTGCTTGCAAGTTTCGGAATCTTCGGAAGGCTCTCTCCTCCTGGAGCAGAAAAACTAGGGCCTTTGATAAACTGGTCAAATCATCATCGGTAGTTCTTGATGCCTTGGACAAATTTGAAGAATCCCGGGCTTTAAGCATTCCAGAACTCTCCTTCAGACGCATCCTTAAAGCTCACATTGCCTCCCTCCTCCGACTTCAGCAAATCTATTGGAAACAACGCTATACTATATGTTGGACTCGACTGGGTGACGAAAATACTAAATTCTTCCATGCTGGTGGCTCTGACCATCACCGCCGCAATGCCATCCCTACTATCTCACTAGCAGGAGGCGATGTCGCAACCTCGGTGGAAGATAAGGCTGATGCTTGGTGCACCATTCAAGATTGCTTGGCCTAGACCCTAGAGTTCACGTCCCAATGCAACCGCTCCAAGCAAGGCACTATTATCCTTAAACTGGATTTCAAAAAAGCCTTTAATTAAGCATTCCACTATTTACCTCATGCTTAGCCACTTGGGATTTCCCGCCAAATGGATTTCTTAGGTTCATGCTATTCTGAGCTCTGGTCACTCTTCAATTCTAATTAATGACATCCTCGGAAAGTTCTTTGACTGCAAACGTGGGGTTCATCGGGAGGATCCTCTCTCCCCTCCTCTTTGTCATTGCGGCTGATCTCCTCCAGCATATCATCAACAAAGCAGCAGATCTTGATGTAATTTCTGCACCAACTTGTCATCGCCCCTCCGAAGACTTCCCTGTTATCTAATATGCTAATAACACAAATATATTCCTCAAAGCCTCCCAAAAGGATCTCTTCTACTTAAAAGGAATCATGGAAGCTTTTTCTCAATCCACTGGGCTCAAAGTCAATTTTAGTAAGTCTAGCCTTATTCCAGTAAACTTGGATGCTTATGAAGCCAACCTTCTTGCCTCAACCTTTGGTTGTAAGCTCAGAACACTTCCCTTTCCGTATCTCGGGCTTCCTTTAGGAACTATGCGGCCAAGATTCAAAGACTTTGCCCCTCTCATGGCCAGGATTGAGCGCCGCCTCTCAGCCACCTCATTTTGGCTCTCAACGGCAGGAAAACTTCAACCGGTAAACTCAGTCCCGTCCTCTCTCCCAACCTACACTATGTGTATGTTCAAGCTTCCAATCAAAGTGATCAACTATATCTGCAAACCAAAGCTCAAAGGAGGTCTTAGGGTTATTAACCTACGGAGTCAAAACTACGCTCTGCTCCTCAAACACCTCCATAAATTCTACAACAATTAGGATATCCCTTAGGTCAGGTTGATCTGGTCTCTCTACTCCGACCGTGGCATTTCGCCTAATTTGGCGCCAAAGAAAGGCTCTTGCTGGTGGAAGGACATTCTCTAGCTCTCTACTTCGTTTCGAGCGATTGCTAGACCAACTATTGGTAATGGATCCTCGATCTCGCTTTGATCTGATCTCTGGCATGACAGACTCCTAGAACTTTTCTTCCCCAGATTGTTCTCTTTTGCCAGAAACAAAGGAACTACAGTTCAACATTTTCTTCGCCACAACAACCTCGGCCATCACTTTCATCTACTGCTCTCGCTGGAAGCCTTTTAAGAGTATATTCAGCTCAGATTCACCACCAACTAGATTATTGTATCTAACTCCACTTCAGATACTTGGACGTTCATCTGGGGATCGCCGAATTACTCCTCGCAACAATTTTACAATCATCATTTCAAGAATCTTCAGCCCCATCGGATCTTCAAATGGATACGGCGCTCCAAATGCTCCAACAAGCTTCGTGTCTTCTTCTGGCTCCTCATTATGGATAGGCTCAATACCAAAAACATACTCAGAAGAAAACATATCTTCATCAATACAGGCAATAACAATTGTATCCTTTGTCAGGCTGACATTGAAGAGACTGCATCCCACCTCTTCTTTGCTTGTCACTTCAGCCAATCCTGCTGGGCTTCGCTGGGAATATCTTGGGATCTCTCTCTTCATTTGTTTGATATGTTAGCCACGGCAAAAGCTACTCTTGGTTGACCCTTTTTCATTGAAATTCTTCTCTCTAGGGCCTGAACAATTTGGCTTCACAGGAATCGCTGCACCTTCGACAACCATCCTGCTTCCATTGCCTCCTGGAAAGCACTCTTCCTTGTACATCTCTCAAATCAGTCTCATAGATTCCCTGCTGTACTCAAAGATTTGATTGCAACCTGGCTGCGATCTCTGTAACCCCCATGTAGTCCCCCCTTCTCCTGCTCTCATTCTGTATGGCTCTGACCATCTTTCCATATGAGTTTTCAATATATTAAGCCTCAGTAGGAGCCTCTCCTGCTGCTTTGCCTAAAAAACAACGGTTTAACTATATGCATATAACAGTAACAGTTTTTTAACTTATAACCCAGCATCTATAATGGAGAAGATTCACATAAGTATTTATGCATGTTGGGCTTGCTGAAAGCTGTTCACATGAGAAAGGAACAAACATATGTATTTATGCAAGTTGGCAAGGTGTATACAAGACAAGAAACTAACCTGAATGTCAAACTCTATGTCAAGAGGTAAGAGCCCTTTACTAATAATATATCTATGAAAATGTAGCAAGAACTTGTCAAGCTTTCTTTTTGAAGAGCCTTTGTTGAAATAATGGCCACAAGTTTGCATGAGTGTAATGATCAACCTGATCCTGAAGCAATCCTCTGGTGGATCCTGTTGGAGTGTGTGTATATATATACTGCCCTCCTTAGGGTTACTCTCAATAAATGAATCTTAGCAGATCCAACACATCTTGCTGTGCAAAAAAATGAATACTCAAGCTCAATATAGATATTTAGAAATGGATCTTTATAACTAATTGACTTCCAATAAGTATCAAAAAGGATATGAGTAAGAACATCAATGCTAATAGTATAACATCCTGTTTTTTCTGTGGCATTGACTACAAAATATGGGGTTTTCCAAAATTTACTCCAAGAAATATGCTGACTATGTTCATTGTAATTTTAGTCTGTAACATTTTTGTGCATGGAAATATAGCTAATGAGTTACATAACACTAGTGGCAGGGACAGAAACATGATTATCTTCTTATGAAGTTGATCTTGCATTGTACTGAGCAAAGAAAAAGATCAGAACAGGAAACAATGTTCTAATAAAGCCATATTAAATTGTTTTGAAACAACAATATTAGAGCCATGTAACTTTGTTGTGAAAATTGTAGGAGACTATGAGCCTACATCTGAACCACATAACGCAAGAACATATCAGTATTCAGTAATGGCAAAGGATAGTGCCAGAAAGTGGTATAAATATATCAAAAATCTAATCTTTGAAAGGATATATTTTCTTACTTCAGGAGTTCCATGACCAAACATGATAATAAGGTACAGTGTCTCAAATACAACTGATGAATCAATATGCTTGTAGCTGTATAGCTCTCCAAGGAATCGCATGTGGGCAAGACATCTTTGTTGCATTCCATAGTCATTCAGCTCGAGCCCTACCCTCATCTCCTCTAAAACCTAAACCGAAATAGACAAATAAATCAAATCACTTGGATGTGAGCTAATTCATCCACGACACAACTGAAAACTCCCATTTTGTCACAATTTTTTCTACTACTGGAGTAACTGACTTCTGACAAAGTGGGTTTGTGGATACTGGATAGGTTTTGGTGTGGCGGATATTTCTTAACTGCCCAAAGGTAAAAGATTTTGTTCAGAAATAACAGTAAATATGGCAATCAGACACATCCCTTGGAATAGAAAAAAGTGAGTTTGTGGATACTGGATAGGTTTAGGTGTGGCGTGTATTTCTTAACTGCCCAAAGGCAAAAGATTTTGTTCAGAAATAACAGTAAATATGGCAATCAGACACATCCCTTGGAATAGAAAAAAACGTGGTTTAATACCTCGACCAATGAAACTAACCTCATCTACCACCGCAATAGCAAAGTCATCATGATGGCGACTAAGGCCAGCAGTGAGGAGAGCAATCAGATGAACATGGCTGTATTTTCCCTTGTGAACCTTTAGAAAGCACTTTAAAAGGTATTGCTGACAGTCCACCCAAGGTAGCTTGCGTAATTGACGAAGAACATGTTCAACACTTGATTTATCAAGGTCAGAGAAAAGCAACTTCCTTATGTACTGCACAGGAAGAGAAGGAGGAATTGTTTACTGCTACACTCCGTAGATTAAATTCAACAGAAATAATCAGACAAATGATCAAAGAAGACAGGTATTTTACTTGATGCAGAGGCAGCCGAACTTTTGAAATTCGAGCAGATCTTTCAGGCGGTTTACAAAGGTAGTAGGCATTTTTTACAAGTGTACTGTGGCGTGGATCTAAATTCTTGACATTTTTCAATCGCATCAGTATCTCCAACATGTTAGCCATGCGAATTGTAGTTTCAGGTGAACGATACAAAAAACGTCCACAAGTCTCAAGAAGATTGCAGGCCACATCAATGTTATGATGACTGAAATCATCTAGGCAAGCCTGCAAAATATAAAAATGTCTTCCCTGAGCAATAGATGGAAATGCAACAAAGCTAGAAATTGCTAACTTAATGCATTAAGTCTGCATACCTTCAAGCAGCTAAAAACAAGGGCTGCAGGTGCAGATTTGAATTTACACAACTCCCCAATAAACCTAATGTTTTTTATTTTGTTTCAATGTTGATCTGATCCTGAAAAGGAAACATAACAGCAAGGAATAGTTAGTCACAGTAAATACATGAGTTAAAGTGGAGAAAATAATCACCCTTAAACTTCAACTTCTACTCAGTTTGGATAATGTAGGGAAGACGCTGGAGGTGTATGTTCCATGAATTTATTGTTTGCGTTGATGCTAATAGCGTAGCTTAGATCATAGAGAAAATGACATATACCACTATACCAGATACCGCTAAGGACAAAAAAAAAGAATATTTTTGACAAGGAAACATGAATTGAGTGTACCTTCTTATTTATTAAAAAGTTGAACTCCTCTTCAAGCATAGCAAGAAGCATACTTGGGACATCTTTCATACACATTGACAGTGTAGCCACCAATCGAGAATAGTAAGGCAAAAGTTCCAGGGAAGTCCTTGGAACATTGAACACGGCCCGCACAAGTTTCTTTCGACTTGCTTTAGAATTTAGGTAACAAAACTCAACCTGTAAGAAATCAAAAGTAAGTTGAGAATGAAAATTAGTCTTAAAACATAAAGAGCATAGACGATACAATATGAATTAATACCGTCAACTGGTCAATAAGATCACGGCTAACACATCCTGGCAGTCTCTGAAGCAGGTTATCCAAACTTGCACCATCAACTGCTCTTATTTTTTCCTTCTCTCTTTCTGTTTTTCTGTCCAAATCCTTCTCTTTGGATTTTTCTTTGTC
>KE372028.1:28319-53042 GCA_000418225.1 Zizania latifolia
ATCCTGTTTATTCTCATAGAAATTTTGATTTCTTTTGAATGTTCCTTTTGTGAGCAAACAAGTGAAGTTATGCATATTTTAGTATTTATACTCAAAAGGTCCAATAATTCCCAATACATGTTGTATCCTAGCAGCAGGTTTAGTCCTCATTCATGTATATGCAAATATGCAACATATGATAAACTATATAAAAAATATACAAAGGGGTGTGGCATGGGAGAACACCATGAATGCATTGTATTACAGATCACAACAGGTTTTAAATTACAGGGCAACACATGTCCTGCAATATTATATAACCATAAGCTCCCTAGCAGAAGACCAGATGCCAAAAAGTTCTATCTACAAATAAAAACTGGACATACAGTAGCTTATGCTGCTGCAAAACAACACACAAATTCATTAAAAAAAACACTCTCAGATAGATACCAAATAGATACTCACGAGGATACACCACGTAGTAACTGATCAAAAGACTTCCGGAGTTTTTCATATGAGGCGGTGTTCTCAACACTTAGTTCACCCTTGGCACTTAAAACTTTTGCATTCTCTGCCTCCATCAGGCGAAGAGACTAGATACAGATGATAGTTTGGTTGAATTCATAAAGATATGATAGGAAAGTACAAAATGACAACAAAAAGAACTAATATATATAAGAGTGTAGTTACCGCATGTTCTGCTTGTAGTAGTTCAGCTACAGCGTCATAGCAAGAGTTCAAGGCTTTCTTGAAGAACTTTTTCTGATCAGCGGTAACATTTAGATCCTTAAAAAACTGTATCAGTTCAGAATTTTTGCAGTCAGATTCTCAGCTCAGTATGGAGATGTCAAGGGCGTTGGTGTCTAGGGTAGCTGGCACTCGACTACGTAGCTCGTAGTCTCAGGATTGGCCGGCGTGGGAAGTTTCCCCTTGCCGAGCTATGGTGGAGAACGGGGAAGATTGAGAGAAAGGGGGATAGATTAGACATTGGATTGATTCTTGCTTGCCTTATTGCTGAATACCTGTGCCCTTTATATAGGACTTACAACCGAAACCGACTCGACTTACTATTGATCTAATCTATTATTTTTAAGGACTGCTAAAGATATCCTAACTGTAGAATATAATCTCTTGACCTAAACGCTAAGCACTCTTGATACTCTAGGACTCTATCTGTGGCGCCACTTTACCCGTGGGTACTGTTCACGCCTGGGCCTAGCAGCCAGCCCTAACCCATAACACATGACAGGAGACTACCTAATGAACCGACAAGAGTTTGTTCAAGACTTCAAGTCATTCAAACATATCAGTGTTATGAACAATGTACTAGGTGGTATATGCATCCCAGAATGCTGTACTGCTAGATTCCTTAGAATAGTACACAAGACGGCATAGGGTGGGTAAGTGGCTGAGTGGGACCATTTCTTGTAATAAATTATTGCGCATACAGGTCCTTACCATGCTTAGGCCCTAGCATAAATTGTTCATCGGTGAGTCAATGACAGTTAGCATAGTTATTAAGGCGGTAAGGTGAGGTGAGGCAAGGCACCAAAGGACCGCCTTACCTTTTAAGAGGTAAGGCATAAGGCAAGGTGATGCCTTACAAAACTAAAAAATATATAGTTAAAATTGCAATAACATATTTAAAATCCAGTCTCACAGTATATTTAATGTCCAGTCCAATAGCTTATTTATATAAGTCCAGTCCAACAGTTTATTTAAAACTCACCCTAGCAGTTCTTTTTCCTCTCTAAACCCTAACCCTAGCAGTTCTTTCCCACCCCACTTCTCTCAGCCACTGCCTCTTCCCCTCTTCCCTCCTCTCTCCCCTCTTCCTCGCCGTGCCACGCAGGGCCTCGCCGTGCCACGCAGGGCCTCGCCGTGCACAGATCACTCCTGACCTATGCCATGCTTTGCCTCTCCACGCCGCTCACCCGATCTGCTGCCTCTCTCTCACAATTGGAAGTCTGAGACACCGTGGAAACCCTAGTGGTTGTGACTGGGCTTTGTGGGCCACGCGGGGCAAGGTGGGAGGCCAAGGTGGTGGGACGCCTTGCCACCACACGCTTAAGCGACACATTAATAAGTATGACAGTTAGTGACTCCTTAAATTGAAGTTTTCTACCATCTTTTTGAACAAATAAAACTAAACATTATGGATAAATCTTGCCCTAATCAAATTCAGTATTTTATAGTCATTTGTAAAGGCTGGAAAAGTTATGTGCACTTGTTCAGAAACTAAATTGGCTGAAGGATGTCCATTCAACAAAGTAAGAGCAGGTGAACCTACCTAATGCAGCCTCACATTCAGCATTTCTTTCAGGAAACAATTTGATAACTTAATAAATATAAATATGCCTAGATTTCTCTTACCTCATCATAAGGTTCTTGACTATGAGACTGTAACCCTATGAAAAATCTCCCTTGATGAGCAAAGGCAGAGAGAAGAGACAAATTTGTCTGAGTTGCTTCCCGGTCCTTCAAGTGCTCTAGTGATGTAAGATCCTTTAGAATGGTTACAAAGATACTAGCATCTTCAACAATCCCAACAAAATACAGTTCAATCAGAAGTTTCATTGTGCTTCTCTTCTTCATAGCTCTTGAGCTTTTTTCTGCATCTAAATCATCTCCAGATTTCCCAGGAAAGAATACCTTCAGCAGGCCTTGTATAAGACAAGGAGAGAAGTCCTTGTATCGTTGATGAAGGAGCAAACCTAAATTATATCGATACAATGGTTATTACATAAATAGGTCCACAAAGAAGTGACATTTGAACGTTCAAATCTTTATCATCAAAAACTTGAATGTGCAAAGTGCAGTAATGAAATCATTAACAGTATAATGCCAACAAATCCAAATAATAACTGAAATACATGTGTAACAGCAAGACATGTAAAGGCCATCACAGGGAAGGCAAAATGTTTCATTATGCAACCCAGAAACTTAAATAGTAAATCACAAGTGAATATGCCTATGAGACATAGGTACTTTTGCACATACTCAATTACCTGAACAGCGGCTTGTATATCAGCTGAACGAAGTTTGGCCTCACAAATATAAGAAACTGCCTCGCTGACAAATTTGCTCAAGTTCACACTTTTCAACTCATCCATCAATCCATCCTTCTGTTCATCATTAATTGCTTTGAGTTTCTTTATAACTGTTGTATTTCGCATTTTCGCTTAATACTGGAGTCAAGAGTCCTCAGGTAGTTTGCATCTGAAATTAGTGAATCACCATATTGTAATATTGCTACAAAAACATGAGTATGACTTATCGCAATCAGAAATTATCTGCTCAACAACAGAAACATTAACCATCCATTTAAATGCAAAGGAACCGAGGATTACAAGACAGATGAATTTGACCCAAAAAAGGTAAACAATGAACGAACATGAAGTCATCAAGTAACAGGTGAACTTATTTCCATAAACTACTCCAAAATTATGCATGTAGGCTACATAGACTCTTAGATGCCTCATCCACAACAATTTCACTTTAGCATCAATTCCAAATATTCAAATTAGATGCAAATATTCACCATGACCCCTATGAAATAGCCATTGTTGACTGGAACTTAGTACCAGGCCTTTCAGGGTTTAGGTTGCTGCGGCGAAGGGCAGTCTTTTGATCAATAAGTTTTTTGTATTCTGCAAGACGAGCCTCCTGCATACAGTCAAAATTTAGGATCAGTGGGCAAGATTCTGAATTTACATCACTAGAAAGTTCAGACAACCAATTAGTAGCAAGGCAACTATTGTGTGTGTTGACTATGCCTTTAACCAGAACAAATTTGTGTGAAGTAAAAATGTGTTGCAGCTGGTAACTTTCAGTTGGCTAGTTGCAAGAAGCAGATTCAGGTAACAAATGCAATGTGGTTCACTGTGTCAGTATAATGCTGTAATTAATGCTCCTGTGGCTATAATGGTGAAAAGTGGGAAAGAAGGAATCAAATTGTTGAAGTTTTTTTTTACAGAAACACCCAACCAATTCTAACCATGGCAAATCACAAACATCAACTTGCTCCCTGGTTGAATTGCAGCCCAATGGCCCCCTTGAGTTTGCCAATGAAAAAGTACCATGCTAAAATGAGATTAAGCAATCACCCATTTTCAGATTATTACTATAGGTGTAGCAGAATTACCTCACCATCCTGCTTGCTTTGGTGTGCCTCATCGTCTTGCTTTGTTTCCCGGCTGTTCTCATTCTGAGTGTTCTCCATTTTATTTTACAAATTGAAAACCATATATACCAGTGGATATCTGCAATGCGAAAAAAACACGTTTTATGCAACTAATAGTTCACCGCAAATGCCCATTAGTGGCAAACAATAAAAAATACCACATCCCTCAGACCCTCACAAGCAGCGTCACAAGATATGCCTAAATGTATGTGCATCTCACGTTAATGACAAAGGCCAGCATTCAGAAATTCGCGTTGATCTCTAGAGATCTGTAGCGCTCAAACACTCCAATATATAAAAATCACTGCAGGGCAACCAATCCCTGCCACCACAAACACCTACACCTTCCCCCCTGCAGAGACTCAAGTAAAGTGGACAATTTCTGTCAATTGCAACCGAGAAACTGATGGAAAACGGACCGCTACGTTCCAACGCATCAAAGCTAAAACCACTAGGGATCGAGTTAAGCGGTCGCAACACCACGGCAGAGGAAAGTTCTAATAAGTGGGGGTAAAACTACTCCTAATGGAACGGAATCCCCGTACAGACGTCGAGCAGGGGCTCCCGGATCGGACGGATACCGAGGAGACGGAAGGCCACGCCACAATTCGCGCCGTCGCCTCAGTCCGGAAGCCGATAGACACCAGCGCACGGAGCGGGAGGGGCGGGAAGCAGGTACGTACCGTCAGGAGCGGAAGCGGGAGCGACAGTTGCCGGCGACGGTCGGGCCCGCGCCTGGGCTGGCCTAGTCGGAGGCCGGCACGAGGGGGAAGGTTTGGGAGAGACGAGAGGGGGGCAGAGAGGGGTGTGGACTCTGGAGCGGGCGCGCAACGCGAGGAGGGGGAGCACGGGAGTCGGGAGGTAGAAGACTCTCCGGTTTTTGTTAAACTAGTACTATATGCGTGCTAACAGTAAAATTAAAAAACAATAAACGTTTTAAAAATTTTCCTCTTCTTGTGCATTTGCTAAATTCTGAATTGGATGCAGTTTACTGCTGTAGTCAGTTCGGCTGAAATTCAAATCAACCCTATCTCTGTCAGTCAATGCAGATGTACCATTTTCATCTTTTGGTCTATTAGAATAACTTGGGATCATACTGACAGATTTCCTATCAGGCTCCACAGAAGAGTTGGAGGTAAAATTTTCAGCACCCTTCCAGGAAGTTTCAACAGGTCTCTTCTCTTGAATCGGGTTGGCCATTTCCTCAGTTTCAACAGACATAGGATATGAAGGGTTAGCTGACGACTCTTTGCTAGAAGGTATAGTTGGCCCAGTGGACATATATTCTTGTATTGGCACCCTTTGAGAGACTTTTAACCCTGTTAGTTGATCAGCAACTTTATAAGTAATAACCATAAGCATTTTGAAATCATTGAAACATGTGCACAAATTGGATTTCGTAAAGTTCAGTTTTGAAGTATTACCTATCAGCATATCTCAAGGTATTTAATGTGTGTTCACAGGAGCTTGCACTTAGAGAAATGCAAAAGATCATCACCTTCCAAGAATTACCAACAAATGAATCACGAAGAACCTCTGTAAGCTTGCTTCCTCTGAAAGGAATGTGTATCTGATTATTGTCAAGGTTCCAAATGCATTCCTTCAGAACGAGCAGGCTCTTGTTTATCTCAGCTCCTTCAATTCTAATAAAACAAAAGTTACAGGTCAATTGTTAGAAAATACAAGAAAGTGAAACACAAACTTGGGTTTCAATTCTAGCCCATTCCAATTTGTTTGGGATTGAAAGGCTTTGAAGAAATAGAAGGAAATCTAATAGGAGAAGTACTACCTTGTCTACCTATCATTGTCTGTTATATTAGCACCACGCTCGCTTCCAGCAAGATCAATAAATGAAATTTTTTCCCATAACTTTTGTGCTTTTAGATTCATTAGCATCTCGATCACTATGCCGTCTGGTATCAATTACTATGATATACTTCTTAACAGTAAGTTGCAGAATAGCGTGTGACCTTGATGATTCTTCCTTGGCCCTTGTTGACCCTGTACTCCATGCTGCATTTCCTCTCTCAATATATTCCTTGACAATCTGAACATTAGAAACCTCAAATTCCTGCAAGCCAACAATGCAAACTTGTTTCCTGCCATCTTCCCTCACAAGTAGCTGTCTGCGAAACAAAAGGTGACAAATTTCAGTTTGAGTACATAATTTGAAAAATATAAGTCAAAAGCCTAGATGTTCACATAGCAGCAGAAAATTCTAAATGATAAATTACCAACCATTCAGAAGTGCAATTCTCAAAACCAAAAGGTAGTGCCAATGTGTCATTGAATAAAAATATGATACATCAAATGCAACATATAGATTAAATGGTGCTTGGTTACTACTACACCTCTGATGTTAGCATTATATATATGACAGAACATCATGTAACATTTTAAGTATCATCCCTACATGTGAATTTGTCATCAAAATAAATTATGACAGATAAAAGATAAGCACAAGCATCCAAATCCTGAACACATACTATAAACACATGCAAGATAAACACATAGACAGGCACATCTATGCACGTGAAAGATGAAACACATATAAATATCAGAAGAAAACACGTATAACAATTGGAGGCATTGACAAAAAAAAATACAATGATCAACCTTCTGTCAGAGAGAAGATCGAAGAGCTTCCCGTCGTATATCTCAAAGTAGCTTAGCCATAGCTTAAAATTTTGATTCCGGTAGACAGGCTGATGCAAAAGACGAACCATGTCTTGTAAAGTTGGCATGGTTCCATATATTCTATTATCTTGAAAATATGTGACCAAAAGTTTGCAATTTGCATGCTTTAGGTCCCCTTCTAGATGGTCTTGCTTATTCATAAGCCAGCTTAAGCTTAATAGTCCAAATAAGCTGATGCCCAAAAAAGCTGTGAGAAGCTCGCGGTCCTATTCTAAAAGGCTTCTGAAATCCGAACTTATTGTATGTGTAGTATGTTAAAAATATTATATTAACCATTAACTTGTTTTGTTTGATGTTTAACTGATAATACCATTATTTAGGATAATTGTTTTGACGTTTGGTGAAATAGAGATCCAAAATAAGCTCAAGAAGCCTCAAAACATGAGCTTTTTTCCACCAACACGACCCAACATGGACGTTGGCTTATTTAGACAATAAATTTTGCCTTGTAGACAACTTATGGCTTCTTCAGAGCTATAAGCCAGCAATGAGTTGTTTAGAAGGGGACCTTAAGGTGCTATCATAACTCACAATGTGCACTGTAATGGTATAAACAACATATCTGAGAATGATAATGTATCATCAGGTAATCTAGATTCTAGAACATGTAACCAACAGAGATAATCAACAGATACATACCATTATCAAGTACTGTGTACAGCCATTGTATTTATCTTCCTTGTCACTTTCATGCCAAGCAATTGTCCCCTGTCTGCCCTGACATCAAATAATATAATGACACATGCAGATAATAAGTGAAATAACAAATGAAACGTACAGTAAAACACTTAAAATTCTTGTAGCAGCATCAAGTGATCACTGTCGCATAACGCATAGTGTAAAACTCTTAATAGCCACCAGGAATACAAGGTGTTCCAAAAAAAAATGTTTACCAACCTGGGCAGCCCTTTTTTAGCTCACTCAACAACAGCCGCAGAAGAGCAAATAGCTGTAGAATATAGGTGTCAGGACCATCCACCAAACCTGTGCCATATTCATTCCAGCACAAACAGGTTGTGCACTACTGTGCCAACAACCTGAACCTTTGTGATTGACAGATACTGTCGACGTCCTTCTCAGGTCAACAACACAAAACCCAGAAATAAACCAACACATGTTCATACTTCTGCCACCATATACAGTGCTAACATCAAGGTAGATCATTTTCACTCTCTAGCACTGAAGCATCACCCACGGACGGATAGGTACACATCCTCGAAGCATTGCGACTTGTTGCGATAGAAGGTCTCACCTTGTCGAGCTCGGTGCTGGCGAGGAGGCACTCAACCGCATCGGCGGGCCAGACGAGCGACACAGGCTCGTGTTTGGGGAGAAGGCGGAGGTAGGCGTTCCACGGCGACTCGGAGCCCCGCGCGTGCTTGTACATACGGTGACCACGAGGGCGAGGGGCCCACTGAGCTCCGCGGCCTCAATGGCCGCGGCGGCATCAGACGTGCGTGGGTCAGGCACGCGTTGCGCAGGATAGTAGCCACGAGACCCCCTCGTTGAGTGCGGCGAGCGTGCACATAGGCGCCCCCGACCTCGAAGGCATCCAGGCGGAGCGCGTCGCTGTAGACGATACCGTAGCCGCGCATCCAACGCCTGAAGGTGTGGAGGTGGCTGCGGCGAGCGCGGAGAGACCCGACGCCATGATGGTTTTGGCCCCTCCCTTCCCCGCTCACCTCTCTAATGGTTGCGCGCCGCGAGAGCTCCAACCCTACGGGATGGGGAGCGGCGGTGGCGGCGGCGGCTTGCGGAGACAGAGGAGAACCCTATGGAGCGGGGGCAGGGGGCGGCGGCAGCCATAAGAGATTCGCGAGGAGAAGCGGCATAGAACCAGCGAATGCAGGAGGGTTTCTAACCTTGGAACTGGTTGGGCCGCGTGGGTAGATTAGATTAGATTAGAGGGAATGTCTCAGATTTAACAGAAGCGAGAGAAGGGCTAAGATTTACTAGAAGGGTGATGTGTTCATCTTCTCAACTCGCTAATTATATAGTACGATAAATAATATTTTTTTCTTCAAAATTTTAATTCTGGTATTCGGTTTGAAAAAAAAACAAAAATAGACCCCTATCGACAGGATCCTATGAACAGCTCACGTGTCGAGATTTCTCCTATGTTGACACAAGGCGGGCGATGTCGACATTGGAAAAAATTACTCCTGTCAATAGTTGAAGTGTCAACATGGGCCCTGTCGACAGTCTAGCCATCGACAGGGGGATCTCAATGGCTCAGTCGTCGATAGGACCCTATCGACGAGGGTATTTTTGAAAAAAAAAAATTAAACTACATATTAGAATTGAAATTTCGAAGAAAAAATATTATTTAAAAAAATTCAAAGACTCTCTCCTTCACAGCTCTAGTAGGAGTGGGCCTATTGAGCCTTTATATACACATAGTCGGCCCAACACTTCTCACGGTGGTGGAATCATGTTCCAGCCCGATAGTTTTGGAACGTGGCTACAATCCCGTTCTGATCCAACAGTTTTCGCATGTGCATGGGTCACAATCCCGTTTCGGCCTAACATAGTTTCAGCACATGTGTATGTCAGTTGCAATCCAGTTCTAGCCTAACATCCGGCATAGTGGTGATAATACCGATCCGACCTAACATGGTTTTGGCATGTGCGTGGATCACAATCCTGTTTTGCCCCAACATAGTTTCGATGCGTTGGTGGAAATCTCATTCTTTGTGGCACGCTTGCGATCAATGGGCCATAAGAATGGCTGAGGACAATTAGATCGACACGTGGGTTTAGTAAAAACCAAATTTTGCACGTGCGCACAGGTCGCAATCCTATTCATGCCTAACAAGTTTTGGCATGGTGGCAGCAATCCTGTTCTGGCCCAACATAGTTTCAACACATGTGTCGATCGCAATCCAGTTCCAGCCCAATATTCGGCACAATGACGATAATCCCACTCTGACCCAATATAGTTTTGGCACGTGCGTGGATCACAATCCCATTTTTGCGTCAACATAGTTTCAACACGTTGGTGGCAAATCCCATTATGGACCAACCTCATGGTGGCAAGAGCGCTCGTGATCAATGGGCAACAAGACGGGCTAAGGACAATTAGATCGACACGTGGGTTTAGTAAAAACCCACTCGTAAAGTAAACCAATGAAACACTCTTAAATTCGTATCCGCGAATTTCAAACTAAACTCATACTCAAATCCATGAGATACCCAAAACTTGAATAGAAACCCACGAGTTTACAAAAATAGAAACAATATTGGAAGACACAATTGCATAAGTAGTAGTATAAGCATAAATAAAAATAGGGATAACAAGTAACCGAACAAGATATAGATTTAAGTCCACAAGTATACTCATCATATCAGATACATGTGGTCACCGTACTCGAGGGCCTACCCATACTAACAAAATTGTTGTCCCCGTTCGGCCGTTCGTGGTAAGTATCCCTACACCAAGAGCCGAGCAAGATCAGGTCCAATAGTCTAACCACCGGAGCACCGCCCTCTGCCTACGCCCCATGTCCAAGCTCTGGCCACCATCTGTCGCCCTACAGCCACCGCCCGTTGCCCTCCGCTCGGGAGCGCCGCCCTTCGCCCAGGAGTGTCATCGTTTGATCATGCGCCCTGATCCAACCTCCGACCGCCGTCCACCGCCCCCCGTCGGCCCTGTAGCCGCTGCCCATCGCCCTCTGCCCGGCAGCGGCGCCCTCTGCCCACACGCCCCCTGCCCGGAGCATTGGCAGCCACCCTCGCTGGGAGTGACACCCTTGCACGTGCGTCCCTCGCCCGTCGTCGTCCACCCGAAGTGCCGCCCTCACCCAGAGCACCGCCCTCTAGCCTAGAGCGCCACCATCGCCAGTGCACCCCTGCCCGCCGTCGTCCACCCAAAGAGCCACCCTCGCCTAGAGTGCTACCCTCTAGCCTGGAGCGCCAACCTCTACCTACACTCCCCCCGCACACCCTCTGCTTGGAGGTGGCCTGAAGCAAGAATAAGAAGGATTTTGAACAATAAAAAGGAGGATTCAAAAATACGGGGAATATGTTTTAGGGAAGTTGTCGGAGACATAAGCTGTATAGTAATAAAATCTTTTAGGATCATTTCATATACGAAGGATATAAGGAATCAAATTTAGGAAAAATGCTGGAGATGCTCTAAGAAAAGCTCTATAGTGCCCTCTTCCCTAAATTTTAGGGATTATAACTAAAATATTAGCTCCAACAGATACTCTACAAGACTTCCCAAAATAAAGCGCTCCCTAAATCAACTCTCTCGCTCCTCATTTGAGAGAACATAGACTGGATCCCTAAAATTATTGGCGCGCACTGGAGGAACATTTTCGCTCACCGCCCTCTGCCCTTCGGCCGCCGCGCGCCACCCTCCACCCGCCACTGTCATGTGGTGCCTGTCACCCTCTGCCAGTCTGTTGCCGCTACACGTGGCCTGCTCCCTATGAATGATTTCACTGGCATCTAAATTAAACATAGAAATAAATCTTGCAAATTTATGTGACAAAATTAGGAGAAACTTCATTTACATTTGAAATAAAAGAGGATTAAAAAATATAGAGAATATATTTTAGGAAAGTTACCGGAGACATAAGCTATATAGAAATATAATCTTTTAAATTCATTTCTTATACGAAGGATATAGGGAATTAAGTTTAAAGAAGCAGTTGAAGATGCTGTTAGACTTTGCCGGCGAGTACAGATAATCAAAAAGAAAAAACGTACTTCTTCAAGTATCTACAAATCTGGTAGAGTTCCTTTTTCTCTCGACGGAAAATCCGAATAAAGTACCTTGCTCCAAATTAAGTAATAAAAAATCTAGTAGAGCATACTTTGCGTTTCAGTGTCTGCAGGAGTACTGCTCTGATATCTAAGCTGTTCTTGTTCTGATCACGAAAATTTCCTGGTACACTCTTGAAAGATAAATGGATCTGATTGTGCGAGGTATAGAGGTAGATATCAGTCATGGATTCGCAAATTGGTCTCATTAAACTTACTAAATATCTTAAAAGGCAAAATCCAGGTTGCATTTGGCAAGTACACTGCCGAATCCACCTCAGCTGGACTGCGATTTATTATGAACTTGAAATGACAGAAATTAATGAACCGTATCGCCACAGCGAAATGAGGCAGCCAGGCAGGCCACACAGCCGTGACGAGAACGATATCGCCGGATACGCTTGCACGAGAACACCAACGGCCGTGACGAGGACAAGATTTCGCACAGTACGTGCGTCGTATCACATACGCTCATCGATACACACGTACGCATACATCACACCTCACAGGGTGACATTGAGAATATATGCAGGCAGAGTTTAGTTGAAGAGCAGAGACGTAGATAAAGAACACCGCTGTCAACCAACTTTAACTTCGAGAAGTAAACGCAGAAAAAAAAAGGTAAGAGAAAACAGAGACCAAGCCCTGTTCGACAGTTCACTCTTTCTTAGCTCCAACAAGCGACACAAGACGGGATGACCAGGGAAAAAGAAACGGTAATATCATCCAGCAAAGAATGCAGGGTTGCACCGCTCTGCTTCTGCGGATCCGATTATCGGAAACAGCCAAAGGGACCGCCGCCGTGCGTGCGGGCGTCGCCGGCCGGCGACGTTGGCTCATGCGAGCATGCGGCTGAAGAGACGCGACACGTCGGATGGGCGCATGGGCTTCAGCAAGAAATCCTCCGCCCCTTCCTCCAGGCATCTGATTGACCAATCGGACAATGAACAATAGTTAATTAACGTCCACTTTTTCCACATAAGAGAGTGGGTAATCCTGTATGTATGCAAATGACGCAATCGACATGCATGTATAAAAGACCTGCTGATTCTTGTCGGCACATTCTCCGAGGACATGATCACCACGGGGATCTTCTTCAGCTTGGATGACTCCTGCATGCATCATGCATGGTGTATGATTTCCGTCGTAGAACTGAATCTCTTCGGAATCGAAGTAATTAAGATTTCTGCAAGCTAAGAAAAAAGATCGTTGCAATGTATACCTTGACTTTCTTGAGGAGCTCGTATCCCGTCATCTCCGGCATCCAGTAGTCCGTGATTATCATGCTCACATTGGGCTCCTGCAATCTCCCCAAAAAACACCACAAAACGAGCAAAAAGAAACATCAGAAAACGTCGCTACAGTACTGAAAATAACAAGAACAGAGAATGCCAAGGCTCAGAAAAATGGCATACCGAGCCTAGCAGTTCCAGGGCCCTCTTCCCGCTATCCACAGCCGTCACTGCAGCACACAAGCAACACGCCATGCACGATGCATTCACCATTCATTCGCTTGTCATTCCAGAACAACTTGAAGAAACAGGTGACCATGCACAAAAAAGAAACAAGCTAGAGCCCACGCATCAATCACGCACCACGAAATTGGGAGCTCCGGAGGATGCCGGCGATGACGGCGCGGTCAACCGAGCTGTCGTCCACCGCAAGGACGTGCGGCGCCGCGTCGCCGCTCACCACGCCTCCTGCCCCGGCCGCGCCGTTCGACATTTCGATCAACCTCTCGCACGTACACCAGACGCGCGCGGAAATGCACGCAGAATGGCGTGAGATATGATCAGCCGAGCCGCACAAGCCTCTCTCTCTCTCTCTCACTTGTCACAGCCGTCTCGCTCGACCACGGTGATGGTGGCGACTATTTATACACGGGGCGGCGGCCGGTGATCGAGGTCATCACGCACTGACGCACGCGAGATCGCGAGATAAAAGAAAAAATGGAAGTACAAGGTATCGCTCGACGGTGAGATCATATCGATTCCGGTGCAGCTGCGGGCGAATCCACGGGATCTCGATACGGAACGGCGCACACGTGCCTGGCCCCAACGCGATCGCCGTACGTTAGTCGATCGAGCTCGCAGAGATCTTTTGTTGCTGCAAACAGAAGAGCAATATGAGTCAGGTATTTACTTCCCCTCCTCCCTGTCACTGTCACAGCTAAGGACCGAGATATTGTCCCTTAAATGCTTGAGCCCCTTGTGATCCTATCTGCGGATTCAGCTTATGATTTAGGTCAATATGATCCTTAAATCATATTAACCTGATGCATGGTAGCGTTTGTATAGTCTTTGCTGTTGCCAAGTGCCAACTCGTGCTTGCACTGACAAAAAAACTACTACAATTCTACCAACCAGCTCCTCCGTGCAGTGATGCTACTGTTTGCATATGACGCCATGGAGATGGAGAAACTGGTTCGTTACTTGCGTCCAAGATTAACCTCCGCATGGTCGAGGCGCAACGAATTCTTGGGGCTGCGCCATTTTTCTCGTGTCCAACGGCATGCGGAATCCACCCATCAAGTACAGCCATAATGGAACACACTAGCTTGCGCTGGGCGAATTAAAGAGTCAAATATCTGTACAATGAGCAACGTGTCCGCCTTGACAAAAACGTATTTCAAAATTTCAATAGGCAACCGTAAGCAGAATCGAATTGCCAAGAAATTCTGACGCTCGAGGACAGCAGCAGCAGTAGTACTAGGACTGTAGGAGTGAGGAGTTGAATTGATGAATGGCCTGCTGCTGTTGCCGCTTGTAGGCAGGTTGTAGCTCGTCAGAGATTGGTACCCGACTACAGGCGCAAGCAGGCAAGCAGGCGCATGCCGCTGCAGAGAGTCAGAGACTAGCACTACTGTTGCCGCAACTGAAGAGGGATAAAGTGGTGATCTTACCTTCCTGACAAGTTTGTCAGGGACAACACGCAACAGATCTACCACCTGTGTGGCTGTGTGGCAATGGCCGATGCTATCTCAGTGCATCGCCGTGTCTCAGACATTCGGCTTTCGGCGCCCAGCATAGCTATACAACTACTATAATGGTAAATGGTAGTACGTTTGATTCATACATTGGCCAGTTTGGATTATTGTTTCTGCTCACCGGCTAGTACCATGCACACGTGATGGAGAGCTAGCATTTGCAGCTGCTCGCAGCGACGACTCGGACAGTCGAACGCCGAGATGTTTTGGAGAACTAGGCGATTGCAAGATTAAATTTTAAAATAAATAAATCACGACATTTATAAGAATTAGTATGTATACATCTAATATACTAGTAAACAAAACATCGCAATCATAATCTCACTAAATATAATTAAGAACCGTACAAAAATACAGCGCACGTACTGTATGGTAGCCGAAGAAGAAGCCGCGATCGGTGCAGAGTTACTCTTGTTGGTGTCGGATCGCAGCATCCGACAGCGACTGACGATCGATGTAGACGGAAGACGCGCTGTGATGACAGACGTGAGTAGTCGCGCGAAACGCTTTTCAAAAACCTTATTCGTCCTCTCCCGGTGTAAGATCATAAGAGCGACATGTTCTAGAGACTTGCTCTCCCATTCACCGGTGCATGCCGGCGCACGGGATAGAGAAGGCTACGGCGGCGACGCAGTAGAGAGGAGGGGCAAAACCCTAGACACAGGTTTGTGTTCTGACCTGTTTTGATCTAATCTGGTAGGGGCCAGTTAGACGGATATTTATATGGAAGCCAGCATGATCTCGCGTCACGATCGCGTCTAAATCGAGTCGGTTTTCATATCTCGAATATGGGCCAAGTTACCAAAAATAAGAACGGCAAAAGGAGGCCACGTCCCCGCAAGGCGAGGAGTCAGATTTCGACGGACCATTCACGCAGGTGCCGCGCCTCCGCGAAGCCCCGACCCGTGCCCGAGCCCGAGCTCGGCGAGGCAAGCGAGCGAGCGCGTGTGGGGTTTCCTTTCTCTCCCTCATGCATATAGCTTAGTGGGATAAAGACAACCCCACTATATAAATTGGTCATCCTTCACCTACAGTAGCAATATGGGACTAAAAGTTTCTACCATCCTCTTGCATAGCATGGGTCTTTAAGATTTATTAGGAATTTCTCAAATATTGAAGTGAGCCTAGCCCAAAATTGCAGCAATCCCCCACCAGATCTCAAATGCCCATTTAGAGATTTGCCTGTTTCTCACCGCTGTTTGATATACTATTGTTTCAGCGAGGACTGTTAAGTTAAACTCAAGCCTAGAACTTCAAGCTACACTCATCCACAACTTGAACAATGAACTATGCCTTGAATTACAAGTTTTGTGCAAATGAGTTTCACTCAAAGTTATAACTAGTACCTCGCTGCCAGTAGCCTACCCCGCGGGTGGAGCATATGCGTCATACTCCTTGATCTCTTAATGAGCTTATTAGAGATCACCTAAGTCTCGTAGACTGTGACGTTTAACAGTCATGCTCATATAGGTGTATTCTTTTAAGAATACTCTGCAGGATAACATCTTTATTAATTAAAGCCAACAAAATACATTAAGGCATAAAGCTAACCTACCTTACAGTATCTGAGAGTATTGAATCTTCACTTAGAGATGGATATGAATTACTTTCCTCAGTTAACTAATAGCTTGTTTTTTCTAGGTCCTAATTCATGGGATCTCCGATCACATAGGTTGGGTTACCACTATGGCAACTCATATGGGTCTTATACCTATCTCTCTCGATGCATTTTCTATCACATTCTGTGATAGCCCTTTTGTAAAAGGATCTGTCAGGTTTTTGGCTGTTTGAATATAAGTCACACTTATTACTCCGGAGATTCTCAACTTTTTGACAGACTTAAATCGTCTTTTAACGTGTCTTGATGACTTCGCATTATCCTTAGCACTGTTTACTTTGACTATCACAGTTTGATTGTCACAGTTTATAAGGATAATCGGCACTGATTTTTTAACTACAGGCAAGTTCATCAATAGCTCACGCAGCCATTCTACCTCTATAGTTACTGTGTCTAAAGCAGTGAGTTCTACTTTCATGGTTAATCTTATCAAAATGGTATGTTTGCAAGACCTCCATGATATTACACTACTTTCAAGGGTAAATACATACCTAGTTGTGGCATCAGCATCAGATATCCAGTTTGAATCACTATATCCCTCAAACACAGCGGGGTACCCAGAAAGTGAATCCCATAACTCATAGTACCTACCAAGTAGCGCATAACCCTTTCAAGTGCATACCAGTGATCACTACCCCGGTTAGATATGAAACTGCTCAATTTGCTCACAGCAAAAGAGATATCGGGTCTCGTTGCGCTAGCTAAGTACATAAGTGAATCGATTATCTGAGAGTATTTTAGTTGATCTTTGGCATTTTTTGTTCTTTCGAAGTATCACTCTAGGATCATAAGGTATTAGAGAAGGTTTGTCTTTATAGCCGAAACAGCTTAAGACCTTCTCCACATCATGAAATTGCGAAAGTGTAATCCCATTCTCGCCCTTAATCAATTTGATGTTGAGAATAACATCAGCTTCTCCCAGATCTTTCATATTAAAGCTCTTTGATAGAAAAGACTTGACATCATTGATCACATCAATGTGTGTACCAAAGATCAGTTCGACATACAAACATAATATAACTCATTCATCCCCACCATATCGATAGTATATACATCTATCGGCCTTATTTATGACAAAGCCCGCAGAAGTTAAAGTTCTGTCGAACTTATCATGTAACTGCTTAGGTGCTTGTTTTAGGCCATACAAAGACTTTAATAATTTACACATCTTGCTTTCTTAACCCTTCACTATAAACCCAGCATGCTGATCCATATAGAACGGAACCGCTAACAAGATTCTTGTTGATAGTAGGGACATGTTGCATGTTCTTTAGCTACATGATCTTTTCCGAAGTAAACTTTAGATCTACCATGCCAACATCATGAATAGAAGCATATGACTCATTCTCTATTAGGATGAAAAAATCCTGGATAGCCTGATAAAAAGAAAACATAGAGATGTCAGCGCACACATGGACATTGGCACCCGTTTCAAGCCAATAGTTGGTAGTTTGAAATACTGAGAAAATAGTAGGTAGATTACCATACCTATCCTCAGTGTTGCCGATAATCATCATGTTGACATTCTTAGCCCTTTGCCCTTTATGATCTGTACGATCTGGACAGTTCTTAGAGAAATATCCTAGTTCACCGTAAGTAAAGCAATTTAACTCAACTTTATTTTTCTTCTTCTTAAAGGTAAAGTGGTCTTTATAACCTTAGTAGCCTTATTTTTTCCTTTACTCTTGCTATGTGGGGACTTACATTATGTTGGTGCTAGTCTGGCCTTCGTCTCCTTTCTCAGAAGCGTCCTTTGCCCAAGCTTTCTCTTCAATATTAAGAAATGCTATCAGGTTTTCAACTGATGTCTACTGTCTTTAATGTTTCAGAGTAGTAGCGAAGTTCCTCCATGAAGAAGATAACTTTGCAATTATGCAATCAGCCACAAACTTGTCGGGTAGAGTACACTTAACGAGGTCAAGTTCATTCACAGTGTACACAACCTCATGAGCTTGTTTCATCACAGAACGGTTATTCACCATCCTGTAGTCATAGAAACTCTCCATAAGGTAAAGTTCACTGCCTACATCTGATGCACCATATTTTATAATCAGAGCATCCTACAACTCTTTTACATCTGTCACAGTGATGTAAACATCACACAGACGGTCAGAGAGCATGCCTAGAATGTATCCCACGAAGAGATTATTGGCCTCTACGAATTTCTTCTGCTCATCAGAAGAAAATTCGCCGTCAGATTTACCAAGTCTCGCTTCCCATACATTCATAGCAGTAAGCCAAAAACAGACCTTTGCTTGCCATCTCTTAAAATGCGCGTCAAATTTTTTTTCCCGATCTCAGTGCATCGGCAAAACCAGCCATAGAGTAAATTGCAGATTGCCTTAAATAAGGTTTTTGGATTGTTGGAGAATTAGGCAATTGCAAGATTAAATTCCAAAATAGATAAATCATGACATCCGCAAAAACTAGTATGTACACATCTAACATACTAGTAAACAGGAACATCACAATCATGTTCTCACTAAACATGATTAAGAACCATACAAAAAGACAGTGCACATATTGTACGGTAGCCGAGAAAGAAGCCGCGGTCGGTGTAGAGTTGCTCTTGTTGGTGTCGGATCGCAGCATCTGACGGCGACTGACGGTCGACGTAGACGGAAGGCGCGCCGTGATGATGGACGTGAGTAGTCATACGGAGCGCTTCTAAAAAATCTTATTCGTCCTCTCTCGGTGCAGGATCACAAGGACGATAGGTTTCAGAGACCTGCTCTCCCATTCGCCGGTGCACTCCAATGCGCGGGATAGAGAAGACTACTATTGCGGCGCAGCAGAGAGAAGAGGCAAAACCCTAGGTGCAGGTTTGTGTTCTGATCTATTTTGATCTAATCTAGTAGGGGCCAGTTAGACGGGTATTTATATGGGAGCCGGTATGATCTCGCGTCACGATCGCGATTTAAATGGAGTCGGTTTCCATATCCCGAATATGGCCAAGTTACCAAAAAATCAGAACGGCAAAAGGAGACCACGTCCTCTTAAGACGAGGAGCTGGATTTTGATGAACCATTCACGCAGGTGTCTCGCGCCCGTGAAGCCTCGGCTCATGCCTAAGCCCAGTCCGACAAGCGAGCGTGCACACATGGTGTTCTCTTTCTTTCCCTCATATACATATTTTAGTAGGACGGAGACAATCCTACTATATAAGTTGATTATCTTTATCTATACTAGTAATATGAGACTAAAGATTTTTATCATCTTCTTATGTAGAATGGACATTTAAAATTTATTAGAAATTTCTAAAATATTGAAGTGGTTTCGCCCCAAAATTCGAGCAAGACGCAGGTCGGAGGGCTCCCGCGCGCCGGCACGTTGCTTCTTTGCTCGCGAGCGGCGGCGACGGCCCCGGGCCTCCGGCTGAGATGAGTGGTGGAGCTGGGAGCATGGCCAGTACCACAACGCGGAGGGGAAAGGCCGAAATATAAGAATAGTTGGCCCGTTCGATTCAGCTTCGTCGGCCGACATTGAGGAGGAAAGCCAACTAGTGCATTTCTATAGATTGGGCCATCTTTTTTACTTGGTATTTTTTTTGTCTAAGCGATCAGCTTAACAGTGGATTAATTTTTAGAGCTGATTCAATTTAGATAAAAAAATCCTGAATCTAAAGCTATATAGATAGATTGAGGATATTTAATTGAGTAGTCTAATTTTTATTCTGAATTAAAAATAGAAGTTTAAACTATTTTATTATATTATATAAATATCAGATTCAGTATGGACGTCAGAATTAAAACTGTACAAATATGCCCTGACTTTCTAAATTATTGGCCGGAGCGGTGCGTGGCGGATAGTTGGCCGGACGGCGAACTAAGAAGAGCGGCGGTGCTGTTGAACAGGGAGGGGAGGTTCATGGTAATTGACCTGACAATGACTACGAGGCGGCGGCCAGTGAAAACAGGTTGATTCTTGGATCTATTCCCTTCTGCTACAATCAGAGCGTATTATGGCCGACGTTACAATACAATACTTGTTCCAAACCAGTAAACTTTATAATTCCCTAATAAGATTCTATATAAAAATATCACGAAAATTTTATTTTAAACTGTTTATTAATAAGAAGACTTGACCTGAAGCTTCCAATTCTACGCTGCGAGCATGCATGGACCGTCCTCCAAAATCTTTCTGCTGAAAGTTTCTGATTAGTTCCAACTCCCAAATCAGCAGCGCTGATGTGTAGTCCTCTATCGGAGAATATAAGACATGCATATAATAATTGATATGGTCTCTAATGTTGAAATTTGAGTACTAATATTTTTTAAATACGAGTGATTTTATGGTTTTTAAAGAGATGTCATAATTTTAGTATCTCTTAGTACATGAGACATCGACAGGTACTAATGTTACCTTTTGGTATCTACTCAAGAGCCATAAAATTTCTCTTTAAATATATTATCATCAAGGAACGATAGCAGAAGTGATCAAACAGGGAGCCAGGGACTAAGAAGACTTGACCTGAAGCTTTCAATTCTAGGCTGTGATCATGCATATGGACCGACCTCCAAAATCTGTCTGCTGAAAGTTTCTGATTAGTTCCAACTCCCAAATCAGCAGCGCTGATGTGTAGTCCTCTATTGGAGAATATAAGACATGCATATAATAATTGATATGGTCTCTAATGTTGAGATTTGAGTACTAATATTTTTTAAATACGAGTGATTTTATAGTTTTTAAAGAGATGTCATAATTTTAGTGTTAATTTTAGTATCTTTTAGTATATGAGACATCGACAGATACTAATGTTACCTTGGTATCTACTCAAGAGCTATAAAATTTCTCTTTAAATATATTATCATCAAGGAACGATAGCAGAAGTGATCAAACAGGGAGCCAGGGACTAAAGAAGACTTGACCTTAAGCTTTCAATCCAGGCTGCGAGCATGCATGGACCGACCTCCAAAATCTTTCTGCTGAAAGTTTCTGATTAGTTCCAACTGCCAACTCAGCAGCGCTGATGTGTAGTCCTCTATTGGAGAATATAAGACATGTATATAATAATTGATATGATGTCTATGTTGAAATTTGAGTACTAATATCTTTTAAATATATTGTCGTCAAGGAACAATAGAAGAAGTGATCAAACAGGGAGTCAGGGACTAAGAAGACTTGACCTGAAGCTTTCAATTCTAGGCTGTGAGCATGCATCGACCGACCTCCAAAATCTGTCTGCTGAAAGTTTCTGGTTCATGCTAACTCCCAATTCAGCAGCGCTGATGTGTAGTCCTCTATTGAAGAATATAAGACATGTATATAATTGATATGACTTCTAATGTTGAACTTTGAGCATTAATTTCTATTTTTAGAATATATTGTCGACAACTACAAAATCAATGTCATACAAAATCACTTTTAAATATAAATCCCACTGTATCAGTTGTGTACACTAATCATATACATTGTTCACTTAATTATTAGAAAAAAATCATAAATATTAATTTTTCTAGATAGAGAAATTTTATAGTACTTAAGGAGGTACTATAATTTATAGTATTAATTTTAGTATCTCATTATACTTAGCTATAGGGAGATATCAAAATTTGCAATGAAAACTATATTACCTCTTGGTATCTTATCAACTATCAGATATTAAAATTAATACTATATAAATTCTGATACATCTTGATATCTCCTCAAAAGCAATTTTAAAAATATTTGAATGCCTTACATTTTTCATCAGAGGGTGTATCAATTGTCCGATGTTAACTAGGGCCAACCGACTCGATCTAGTACAGAAACTAGCATCCATAACGCCTAATGGGTACACTAAAACCAATATAATCTGTATCGGGCCAGCAAAGAAGCCATTAATATGACAGCACAGGAGGGATGGTGTCTATCTTTAACGGGCTGTAATAATAAACCATTATAGATTTCATAACCATACACTGTTATAGATAACTTGCGTCTCTTTTCCTGACGATGTGTCAACAACTTCAAGGAAGTGCCCAGCTCATCCAGGGAGGTGATCAACACGTTGCCGGATGGAGAACAATGAGAAAGGCCGGAAGTGTTGCTGCCGAAGGAAGCTAGAGCCAGGCGGGCTAATGTGAGGATTAGTGGGCTAGAATGGGCCACATGATGTTGTTATGTGCTGGTCTGGAATGGGCCACATGATGTTGTTATGTGCTGGTGTGAGCAGAGGATTTTTTTTTAAATAATAAAATTTTTAAATGAAATTTCAATTTTGGTACACGATTTTGAAAAACTGTAAATCTAGGTCTCTATCGGCGCTTGAACAGCCGATCTAGGCCGATCGGCCCTAGATCGGCAGTTCATCGGCCGATCTAGGCCAAACGGCCTACATTGGCCTGTGGCGCGGTCCTGTCGACACATGAAGTGCCGATCTAGGGCGGGTGGCCCTAGATCGGCACATGGTCTACCGATCTAGGCTCTAGATCGGTACTTTATGTGCCGATATCAGCTCTATAAAAAGGGGGCCGAAGCCCCCCTCCCAGACACCCCTTATAACTCCTTCTAGCCTACAGGCAGTCACTTCTCATTTCAGGTATGTCTTTTTTCCCTCTCTTTTTTTCTTTAGGATATAGTTTAGTAGTAGATTAGGAGTACTTTAGGAGTAGATTAGGGGTAATTTAGGAGTAGATTAGCGGTAGATTTAACATAATTTATAGGTTAATTAAACATAATTAGGAGGTAATTTAAATATATTTTACTAATTTCAAAATAGTTTAGAAGTAACTTAGGGGTACTGTAATTACACTTTAGCAATAATGTAGGCCTTTTTAAACACACTTTAGCGATAATTATGTAAATATTAAATAAATATGTATTTTTTGTTAGTTGTTCTAGGTACCATAAGGTCATTCAGAACATTTGGGTGTAAATGTAACATTTTAAATTTATGTCACATATCAATTGCATATTTTCTTACCGTAGATGGTGAAAAAGGACAAATCTGAGTACGGTTACGATCCTCGTCACCGTCCGCCAGAAGGTGTTGAGCCACCTATGTGTTTTTGTGGAGATAACTGTAAGTTCATGAGAAGTATGGATGACCTCACATACGAGATGAGGTATTGGAAGTGTGGTAACTACTTTTACACTCCTGAAAAGCCAAAGCCAAGAACAAAGCGTGGACACGTGTTAATAAACCGGTATGAATAATTATGCTATTTCTTCAGTTATATCTTGTTCTCAAATAAATCACTTATAATATCTCTATTAACGTTTCTACGTGTAGGTAACTCCTCTACCATCGTCACCTCTGCTCTGTGACTTTGTCGAATGGATTGATAAGGAGGTGTACCCTGATGACTGGACAGAGCTTATGAGACACAAGGAGTTTAACAGGGAGCTTTTTGAGATGTGATACCAGTGGGCCTGTGAGCGTGAGGAAGAAGAGAAGAGGAGAGAGGAGGTAGAGCGCAAGACAAAAGAGGAGCGTGAGGCTGAAAGAGAGAGGAAACGTGAGAGGGCTCATCGTTCTAAGAAAGCAGGACTAGACGCCATAAGGAAGGGAAAGTACCCTCGCTGCACTCAGTAGTCAGTTTAGATAAGTCTCAGCTATTTTTATTTCCCTAAAGGCACGTAATCACGTTTGCATGTGCCATTATAATGTACCGTGTTATGTCACGAACTATTTTGTTAGAAGTTGTTGATGCTGAACTACTTAAATTACTGTATCATGTCATTGCAATATCTATTTCGAAGGCAATCACACATCTACAAATAAGCTCGTCAAATGTGGTATTGAAGTGTAAGCTCAAATTATGAGTAGATAGTAAATAGCAGGGATACTACGAAGTGCATGTTTATAATATGAAGTGCATAATGACATAATACGATATATTGTAAGAAATGTTTCAGTACAAATCGTCTGTCCCTACAATAACAACCGCAAGCCGTACTAACCACCACACCTACCCTGAGTGCGTCTCGGTGCCTACTCCGAGTAGGTAAACCTATCAGGCGAACGGCGCACCCTAGGCGGTCTAGCGGGCTGCTGCTCCGGCTACGTCGGTGGTGGTGCTCCCTCAAGCTACGAAGGCCTGAACACCTCAGCAGTGCCATGCTCCCAGGCGTCGTAACCTCCTGAGTCATGCTGGCCACTGATACTAGAGTCTACCGGTTCAGACTGACTATGATAGGCAGTATCCACGCCAGCTCGCCAGTATTGATATGGATACGGCGCTGTGCAAACATATGAGTTATTAGTGACATAATTTAGATTACGATGTAAAACGGTGTAAGACTGTACAGTTCTCACCAGGTGTTTGATGTGCTCCATATCCCAATAGTGGCTGTGCGGCATGTCACGATGGGTCCGCTGCCGATGATGGGCCAGGACCGTAGAAGTATTGGTGCGGGGGATACCAATACTGTGGAGGCTGCACCGGTAGGGGTGCCGGCATCACAGGCACTGGCCATGGACGAGGAGCTAGAGGAGGTGGCTAAGGGGCAGCAGCTAGAGGAGGTGGCTGAGGGGCAGCAGCTGGAGGAGGTGGCCGTGCAGACGTGAGG
>KE372028.1:83281-109381 GCA_000418225.1 Zizania latifolia
GCTTGCTGCACTCATCTACACTTTGGTCATCATCTTCCTCTTTTGGACAACTTGATTTTGAGAGTTTTTGAAGGTTTTTCGTGCTGTTCCAGGCAAACCAGAACTTCCGGTTTGCCACCGGAACTTCAGTTTTGAACCTTTTGTATGGCGTTCTGTATCAATCGGAACTTCCGGCTCCGACCGGAACTTCCGGTACATCGGAACTTCCAGCTCCAAATCAGAACTTCCGATTTTGACCTTCTGTCCAGAATTTTATTTTCCGCTAATTTTCTATTTTGCGCCCATTCACCCCCCCTCTAGTCGCTAGATTCGGTCCTACAATGCTCCCTATCTTTTGTCAATGACGAGGAGGAACCTTCCTAACAGAGAAAAGGGTACCTTTGGTATTCCCTTTCCTCCTAAAAGGGATTATTGCAAAACTAAGGGCAAGTTTGGGAAATGGAAAATTTCCCAATTCTTAGGGAAATTGAATTGGCTCATGCTGAATTGATGAGTTGCAAATATGGCCTAAACTAACAATACTGTTATACCAACTGTACTCATTGTGAATTTAACAATTGCATATGACTAGTACAGTAGTACTTGTGTCGAGGATGTGAGATACCACATGGAAGCACCCCTTATAGCTGATTTGAATCCCATCAGTTAGAGTTGATACTAAAAATATTCCATTTCAGAATTTATTTGATATATGAACTTTCCATCCATTCTAAATTTCTCTTCTAGATTTTACTTTATAAGATATGTTCTATATAGTTTACGTATCTACATTTGGACATGGCAGTACCAGATAATTGACTAAACGATCAATGCAGAGAATAATATCGGTCCAGAAGGGAACTCTTGGACAATGGACTGAACTCTTCCATTATCTCAGAAAGAAGGAAACTCTTCCATCGTATGTCCATGCATAACAAGTGTAAAAGGAGCTGAGTTTGAGATGACCCAACTCCCAAGTAAGCTAAAAATTGCCTTAATTCCAACTAACACAAATCCATATATTTTAGGATTGTTCTACCTCAATTCATATCAAGATTCGAGGTTTGAAATAACCCTACCACATTCTACACTCCAGTCAGGCTGCAATATTGCGACCGCACACATTTGGTCAGCGCCTTACAATGCACATATGAGCCACTACAACATCAAGCAGCAACAGTTCATGGAGATTGGCAAGGGAGTACACCAGTTCCAGCAGACATTTGGATTTGATCTCACAGGAAAGCGGGGCATGCTCCACCTTGCCTCGCCCCTTTCCCCCAACTCTTCCCGAGCTTCACACACTGCGGCGGTCGGCTGCGATCTGCGGCGGAGGTGTGGCCGTGCGGGCACACGGTCTCAATGGTGAGCCGCTGCGGCTTTCGACAGAAGCTAGGCCTACGACACTCGATTGGCAATGTAGAGCTTAATGGTTTTTTAATTCTAAAAAACCAAATGAAGTCTGAAAAATACGAGACTTGTCATGATGCTATGATATGATATGTAGATATTGTGATAAAAATTTAAAAATGTTTCAAGAAAGTAATCACGTAGGATGTTAAGACATCAGAGATTCTGCAAAGAGGAATAAGGGTTTAGAGAATGAATAGGTTAGGGTGGAAAGCAAATCGATGGTTAAATCTTTGTTTGAACTTGGATTTTTTTTACAATCAAAATACAACATAGCTTATTCTATTTAAAAATTTGGTATTTTTATGGGCTAGTTTACTATTTTTAATTCATTAAGTGTGTTTCTAGGATTTAAATTGAAATAGGTGAAATTTGAACTGCAAGTGGTTGAAATAATATTGGAAAATTTATAGAAAAATCATATTCATATTTTTAGTTCTTATCCATTAAATTGAAAAAAATTTGAAAAAATCTAGGTTACGACATTCGATTGGCAATGTAGAGCTTAATGGTTTTTTAATTCTAAAAAAACCAATTGAAATCTGAAAAACACGAGACTTGTCATGATATTATGATATGATATGTAGATGTTATGATAAAAATTTAAAAATATTTCAATAAAGTAATCACGTAGGATGTTAAGAAATCGGAGATTCTCCGAAGAGGAATAAGGGTTTAGAGAAGGAATGGGTTAGGGTTAAAAGCAAATCGATGGTTAAATCTTTGTTTGAACTTGAATTTTTTTACAATCAAAATACAACATAGCTTATTCCATTTAAAAATTTGGTATTTTTTTGGGCTAGTTTACTATTTTTAATTCATTAAGTGTGTTTTTAGGATTTAAATTGAAATAGGTGGAATTTAAACTGCAAGTGCCTGAAATAATGAACTAAAATTTATTAAAAAATCATATTCATATTTTTGAGTCCATTTGTAGGCCTTACCCACTAAATTTAAAGAAAATTAAAAAAATCTAGGTTGCGACACTCGATCGGCAATATGAAGCTTAATGGTTTTTTAATTCTAAAAAAACCAAATGAAGTTTGAAAAATACGATACTTGTCATGGTGTTATGATATGATATGTAGAAGTTGTAATAAAAATTTAAAAATATTTCGAGGAAATTGGGGCAAAACTAATGCATGTAATTTATATGTGTGTGCTGCACTGTTTTTTGCCCTTTTTTTGGCTTTTGGCATTGCCGCCCAGTGTGCTGAGCTATTTTTTGCCTTGCCGCTCAGCTGTTTTTTGCTTTGCCGCCCTACGCCCTAATGTGCTGCTGCATAGAGGTAACAAAAGAAAAATATCTGAAATTAAAAATGTGTATTGATTTTTTTGTTTAATTTTGGTTTTCAAAGCATAAAGCCTTTTCATCTAGAATTAGAAGACCAACTAGACCATAATTTATAGTCAAGAATTATTGTATTAACCACTAATTTGGTATTATCAGTACTTTAGACTTTTGGAAAATTTGTAAAACGATGAACATACGAATGAGGATTCATTTCAAGTTTATAGTTAAACTGAGTAAACATCCGAATACAGATTCATATTCGAATTATCCGTTTTGTATTCGTATCCGAGAACATCCGGATTCGTATTCGTATTCGAAGTAAAATGTGGTAAATAGTGCTATCCGTATTCGTTTCCATGCGTATCTGATCCGAATCCATCCCTACGCGCTGGTGCGCTGCACCGCAGGGCCACGTGTCGGTGCGTCGTGGCACGCGTCGGTCGAGCTGGACCCAGCGTAATGCGGCTGGTGTGGTGCAGGATGCGACCGCCCTACTGACTCGTGGGACCCATTGACCAGAGACAGAAAACAGAGTTGTCCACCGGCTGGAGGTAGAAGAAAGGTACAGACGGCTTAGACTTCTCCGATCTAACTCCGATGGCTACAAAATTTTACCAGTAAATGCAGTAGACTAAGATGAACATATCCTATGGTTGGATTTCCAAATAGAGCCATAGTTTCTCTCGAAATTAAATAGGGGTAAACACACAAGAGGTTGGCGTGGAGAATGATGGTGAGGCTCCAGCGATCAACGTAGATGTTTTTTCACGGGATTGGATATACTAGGAAGCTAACCGTGGCTCCTGATTGGCCTACAACTACTTGTACAAGTCTACCCACGGTGAAGCCTAAAGGTGGTCATGACCCTACGTCACCGGCGAGCTCCAGTGGCGTTTCACCATGGCCAACCCACGAAACACGCACGGCAGGACACAAGGATGCTACTGCTATAAGGGATTGGGTAGAAATGATACCTCTAGTCGGATCGAGGCGCGGTGGCGTCGACACGGGTCTCCAGTGAAGGCTTGGTTCTTGCCGAGATGACTGTGGAAATGGAGGCAACGGATGACGCTGGTCACGTTCTCGCTAATGGCGCAAGAAATGGAGCATGGGGAAGGAGATCGGGGTCTTACCGAGCGGCGGCGGATGAGGGAGCCTCCCCGGCGGTGCTAGGGTTTTGGGGGATGGTGGTCGGGTGCAGGGCAAGGAGAGGAGGGATGAAGATATAGGGGCGTAGGAAGCTTCGGGAAGCAGAGGGGGACCGGCGGCATGGCTTGGCAAAGCGCGACGACATTGCTGACGTCGGCGAGTGGTTGGCGCAGACGAGCTTGACTGCTCTGGTTTGGCGGGACTTGGCGACTGGAGGAGTCACGCATATGGCGTGATGGCTCGGCGTGGCGGCGTGGTCCCAGCGTGAGGCGATCTGGCTCGGGAGGTGTGGGTGGCGCGACGCATGGGTGTGGGCGGCGCAGTGCACGGGCGTGGACGCGCTGGCACGGTGGCGAGGCGTAGGTGGCGCAACTGTGCGGGGCGAGCTAGCGCGGGTGACGCGCTGCCACGATGGGCACCGGCACCATGCAGGTAGGCGGCGAGCCGGGGCGCATGTGGGCGTGGCACGCATGCATGTGCAAAGTTTGCTCATCGTGTGGCAACGCCGGGGCTGCTGGCAGCGTGGCGCACTGGCGGCATTGCCAGCCGTGCGGCCAAAGCGGCGGGTGCTGCCGGGTGCACAGAGCTCACAAAAAAAAGAGAAAAACAACAGGAAAAAGAGAAAAGCAAAAAGGAGCTGAAAGTTTGAATGGAGTGGAAGCAAGGTTTTGAACTGGTTTTGAATGGATAAAGGAACTGAATCTGCAGCTTTTTCAAAGGTAAAGTTTGAGTCATGAGCTCATATATACGTATTATACGTGTATACGTATATACCTATATAGTTTGGTAGAAGGTAAATTTGAATACGTCATTTGACGATGAACATTGGAAGTATATATCAAATTTCAGAATTTGATTTGAATGATTGGATTAGAAAGAACATGATATTGGATGGTGAATAGTGTTTTCGTACTTAGAATAGTGTTTTCGGTTTGAAGTAATATAAGAATTTGAATTAGATTACCATATTTTCAGTTTTTTTTTCTGATTTGAAAAGGGAAATTTCGTATTTCAAATAGTGTGTGCTGAATGTAATTAGATTAGGGAGACCTAACTCACTTTCGGTGTTATTGATACGGGAAATGTATTATGGATTTGAGTAGAGGTGACACCAGGATGTTTGGGTGAGAGAAGAGATCAAATTCAGAGTTAGAGTTTGAAATCTTCAGACGATGAACGGCGGTCACAGGAAGAAAAATGTATTCTTTGATTTAAAATTAGGAATGATGTTTTTCTGATTAGGAATAGTGATTTCAAGATAATGTTTATCAAGAATTTGTTTCGAGGATTGATTTGAAGGACAAGATTTTCAAGGCTTAGAATGAGTTTTGCCGGATGGATGAATAGTGGTTTTCGGATAGAAAAAGTGTTTACTAGCTTTTCAAAGGAAAAATTCATTTTGGCACTAAAAAAACTCACAAAATCAAACTTTTCAAATTCAAATTTTATTTCAAATATGTTTTTGCCGAATTGCTGAAATCAGGATTTCACCAATCTACCCCCCTTAAGAAAATCTCGACCCGAGATTTCTAGGCTAGGCGAACAACTATGGGTACTCGACTTGTAGATGATTCTCTCGTTCCGATGTAGCTTCTTCTTTCGAGTGGTTACTCCTATGTACCTTGTAGAACTTGATAACCTTTCGTCAAGTCTGGTGTTCATCTTCTTCAAGATTACGGAGCGGATGTTTTTCTTAAGTTAGGTTCTTTTCAAGGGTTACACCTTTGAGGAATACTTGTGTGTTTTCTTTTGTTTTAATAACACAGGTATTTTCATATACATATTATTTTATTATTATTATTATTATTATTGTTGTTGTTGTTGTTGTTGTTGTTGTTGTTGTTGTTGTTGGGATACATGGGATGCATCATGCACATCTACTAGGGCTGCAGGTAACTCTAGCCAATAGGCAGCTTCATCAGGGTAGGCAAGGATAGGGTAGGGTCCCATGTTTCGTGGCGTTAGTTTTTCTGATGGTACCAATTTTCTTAACACTACGCAGGGGTGATATTCGAAGGTATACATGATTTTCAAATTCATACTTAAGATTTTTGTGACTTGACTTCAAAACAGTTGTTTCATGGAACCTTGTAGATCTTAATTATATCTAGAAGGATCGGGGCATTAAGTTTTATGAAACCTAGTCTTTTTTTCTTTGGGGTTTTACGTTAACCACTTGATTTGAATTATTATATATTTATATATTTTTATGACCAATCAATCGATCTTAATATCCTTGTTGAACTTATTCTTCCTGATCGAGCCTTAATGATCGTATGATATATATATATATATATATATATATATTTGTTTATTTACATTTATTATGTTTTATTTTTTAACCTTGGGTTGTTCTATTATGCCTTTAGATCAACAATATACTAAGGCATTAAGGTGTTCTTATCTGGTTATCTAATATTGGTGAAGCTGTCTCTGTTTATAAATCGTTGATACGACCTTTTCTAACATCCGATGTTTCTCCCGATACTTGTCTATAGGTAATAGGAGTAGTTTGTTACATCTAGGATATTGGGGCCTTGTAATACTAATCCTTGCTTGAGCTGATACCAGCTTTCCATAGTTCTGTGGCGATGCATCAGAATAATACCCTAGTTCGAAGCAGGTAGTGTGTTGACATTGGGTACATGTTTGACACTTCTAGGTTTAGACAAAAATCAAGTTGCTCTCTGTAGGGTTCCCTTTAGTATAAGGTCATCAAGCTTTTTATTGTTAGATGAATGTATATATCTAAAAAGTACTTAATCATTAACCTTGTATTCGGATTTTTTTATTGTTCGATTAAAAATTTTATTGTACATATATTTTATTATTATTATTTGCCAAATTGTAAAAGGTCTTCTAACTTGGGACACCTACCAATACATTAGTTTTTATTTCTTTTTATAGGAGGGGATATCAACTTGTCGCTATTATTTACTTTTTTTTAATTCAAGTATCCTTCTTAGCTTAGGTTCATGTCAGTTTGGGTGTGTATATATTCTCTATCCCTCATGATCACTATATACCTCATAACGTCTCCTAGTCTGAAAGTGATTATTATTGCAGAAAAGTATTTATGGATTAGATTATGGGCAGTGACAATCAAGTGTGAATGAAAAGATGGCGTTTTTCTAGATTATTAGTACTGTTTTCGGATGATAATTATCGTTTTAAAAGATGAGTAATAATTCGGGTTTGAGAATAGTATCTACTACTTAGGGTAAACTTCATTTTCATTTGAATGGAATTCTAGGTTTAGGGAAGGTCTAACTTTGATTATTGTGCAATTAGAGATGAGGATGGCTTGCTAATGAGATTAGAAGTATGGAGTTTGGATAGCCGAAAAGTTGTTTCTCTAGATTAGAAAATGGTGTTTTGAAGATGACAATTAATATTTTGTGGATAATGAGTATTGGTTTTCAGATGGAAATAATGTTTTTGGTTTTAATTTAAGAAAGAATCTGCATATTGCGAATAGTGATCACCGATTGTAATTTGATTATTAAAGTTCAACACGATATTGCATTGATTTTATGGAAATTGAACGGTGGATCTGATTGGCGATAGAATAATGATGTTTTGAATGGTAAAAATAAATTTTCTTAACTAGAAATTTGAAATTTGCTGGACGATGATTAGTGTTATATGTTTTAGGAATAGTATTTTTATGAGACATTTTGAGTTGAGATATTTGAAATTCAGAAATTGAATTAGAGGGAATACTACCAGAAAGATAGTTGCCTCCTATTTGAATTTTAAGCTTAAAACAGGAAGTTTAAATGAGAGAAGGTTAATTTTAGCATTTGAATTTTTTTTTCTATTCGTGAATAGTAAATGTGTTTACCTTTTTCAAATTTGGTTAGAAGGCTTTAGTCTGATTCTTTGTATTGCTATCGCATAATGTGGAGTGTGGACTTGTTTGGAATCAAAGGTGATAGAAGTTTGAATGGGTCAGAGGAATTCAAAACTGGTTAGATAGGTTCAAATTTGTTTCCTTTTTTTTCACGGATCTCAATACTGAATGAGCCATAGATATTATTTACTGGTTTATCAATGTTAAAGGCTGAATGCTGAACAAAATGAGAATCTGAGAAAGAAAGGGAATTTCTCTCTCTCTTTAAAAAAAAAGAAATGGAGTTTTCAGGAAGCTAAACGGTAATTTCAGAGTTGAGGTTTTGATTTGAATGCCCGAAGGGGTCAACTCTAATTTATGCCTTAACTAGGTACATGATGATTGGCTGTTTCGGTAAAGTACAAGTTATCAGGAAGTACTTTCTGAAATGGAGATAGCTTGGTTGTAAAAAAATGATTCAAACTTTGAATTTAAATATAGATTCATAACCAAGCTGTATACAGGGTTATTCTAGAAGGAAGATAAGTTCAGCATGGAGGTATGAGATGGGGCGGAGGGTTTGAATGAAAGGGGTACTGCTTTCTAGATGAGGAACAGTCTTTTTGAAAGTTTAATAATAACACTTACAGAGTTCAGCAACTAAGAATAGTCATGTCGAGGGCATCTTATTGGTACAACTGATACATCTCCTCGAAACATGATGTGAAGAATGTCATCGCCATGCAAAAAATCTTGATGCTTAAAATGGATCTCAAACATTTCCCTGCCATCTTTGGATTGCTTCATATACCAAACGTGGAATTTGCGAGATTGGCAGCTAAGGTCGCGCCACACTTTTAGCTCAACTAATAATTCTCCTAACTTGAATACTCAGCGTGTCAGAGCTTTTTTTACCAACGATTCATCCATAAGTTGCTCTGCGGTTAGCCCAGCTTCTTTCAAAAAATTTTCCATCTCATTTTCATTTTTCCCTTTTGATATCTGTGTTTTAGTTTTCTCCTTAAGGTGTTTTTTCTCACCGATGCGCTCGTAATCTGATTTACGCTTGGTTGCAACTGGTCTAGCCATGTTCACGAAAAACTTCTTCATTGCTTTAGGAATTGACATTGGCTTGTTAGGAGCCGGCTTCTTGAAGTGCTCCTTCATGGTGACAGCCACCACCGCATTTGTCTCCGTATCATTTAGATCATAGGGCAACCTCAGTGCTATCTTCGTTTTCTTAGATGCCCTTTCTTATTGGGAGGAGGTCAACTTTGTCTACAATATACTTGTAGATTTTGATTTAGACTGCCTTGATGGTGGAGGTGGAGGTTGATCCCTTCGAGGTGCAGGTAGAGTAGGCTCCTTTAGAGGTAGCGTTGGCTCTAGAGGTGGAGTTGGATCCCTTTGAGGTGCAGGTGGAGTAGGCTCCTTTAGAGGTAGCGTTCGCTCTGGAGGTGGAGTTTGATCCCTTTAAGGTGGAGATGTAGATGGCTCCCTTGGAGGTGGAGGTGAATCCCGTACACGTGGCATAATTCTATGCTGGTCCGAGCTTCCATCAGATGATTCATTTGTTTTATCTTTAAAAAGTATAAATTATTTTTTCCATAGCACGAATCCTTCAACATTGTCTCCGAGTCTCTTGGAGCCTGTCTCATCAGCATACTCCATATCAATCTTACAGTATGCCCTTCTGACTGAGTCAACATAAACCTTAGCATATCCCTTCGGTATTGGTGCATCATTGAAGGTTTCCTCTGCCACACATTGGTCAATCTGCCCCATCGCTATCGTTGTGTTAATATTCATTGTTGGTATGGCAAGTTTGCAGACCTTGCTTTCAGTGATTTCATCCACGAGATACTGATTTATGCCTGTCCCAACAAACCCCGCAGATGCACAACTGCTTCAACGAGCATTAGTTGGTACTTGGACACCGTCCTCTCGGTGAATACCATGCTGTCGAAGTGCTTTAGCTATTTTGGCATCAATTATTGCCCGTTCTTCCTGTATTTGTTGGCGTATCATTGACATCATCTCATCCATTTCCTCTTTTCTTCTGCTTCGGCTCCTATAGGAGGCCTCATCCTCTGTGAACCTCTCTTTCCAAGGAATCATTCATTTGTCCCTGGTGCGCCCTAGATGCTATTTATTGCCAAGTGCTACCGTTAGTTGGTCTTTCTCTCTATTTACCCTGATGGAGCCTTGGGAAGACTGGGCATGGGCATCTGCTATTTTTTGAGATACTTGTTGTACATTGCGATTCTTGAAATTCAGGCTGCCCTCGGCTGACAAAGTAACACCTCTTGCATACAAGAAGTGCTTTGCTCGTGTTATCTAGTCAGACGTTACAGGTACGACACCACTACAGGCAACTTGTTCTTCCATATTTTCCCATTCATCATATTTCATCACATACCCAGGAGAGCCGGTACGGTGCGGCCATATGTTCTTCTGAGAGTTGTTCTTGTTTGCTTTACTCAGTTTCATCGATTCCTCTGACTTCCTATATTCAATGAATTGAGTCCAGTACGGCTCAACTGTCAGATAGTCACCCCAATCTGGTGTTCGGCCCTTCAAGTAGTACTATTTCCATAGCTTTGCCTTGAATGTCCTGAATACTGTCCCACCGTCTTCGCCCTAGTAGAAGCACCAAGACAACAAGAGCCTGCAAACCTAGATCTTAATCCACTAAGAGACGAAGATTGCAACCCAAATATTTTCTTCAACTTGGCAGACTTAGTACCCCAGCTAGACTTTGAGCTTGAGAAAATAAACAATCCACAATAAGAGCATGAGTCCGATGCAGTCAATGAGGCAGAGCAGGGTGCTGATCCGGTAAATGAGATAGAGCAGGGTGCAGAGGATGCTGCTGATCCTACAGATCAAGGTGCAGTAAGCCAAGAGAGGAGTGGACGTGGTTCCAGTGTGATGCCCGAAAGATGATTCGTAATAGTAGAGGTTAACTTTGTTGGTGAGCCTATAAGACCGAAAAATATTCTAAGACCGTACAAGACAACCATAGGGTGCCTCACAAGAGATCATGTTGCAATCACATTTAGACTTTGGAGAGACCCGACAAATAATATATGGGTGGTTCCCAGCAATGTAAAAAACATATTGTGGGGCAAACTGCTGGCCAGATTCCAATTCCCCCAAGATTGCGATATGGGGAAAGTGAAAAGTCATACCATATCTGTCTTTCTATCGGAGCGGGGTGGGGCGAGTACGTTTACGGCGGCTTGACTTTTTAGGTGCCATTCCTACATGAAAATTCTAAATTCATAAGTACTCATAAGAAATACATGAACTTGTATATGGTATAGGTTTATGGTATAGGCCTTAGTGATCATTTAGTCTATTATACGACATAATAAACAAAATATGATCGTATTACATACAACAGTATCAAGAAGTCCAATGAGCATACACTTTATAACAATCCATCAGTACTTACTGTCGGGGATATAACCCCCAGGTGCTCCGTAGTTAGGCTTATCAGACCAGACCAAGGGCAGGCCACGACCAGCATTGATCGTCCGGTATGACTCATAAACAGGAGTTTGATTCTAATTAGGAAAGTTGAGTCCTTATCTGGTAGTTAAGCTCTGGATATGATATCGAGAGATTTATTTGTACCAGAATCCTTGTAATTAGGGATTTAGCACCCGAGTTTGGTAGGCAATCCAAGTCCTACTCGAGAAAAAGTCCTGGGTTGTTGGGCTCACCTCTTGAGTATATAAAGGAGGCGAGAACCCCCCTAGAGGCATCTAATCTAATATTCACATCATCTAGCCATTTAGCTCCACCATATTTTTCTTGCTTTCGACGCTTCAAGCCTCCATTGCTTGATTACGTTGTATTGTAAGATCCACCGTCATAGTATACACCAAAACACTGAACATAGAGCTATTATCCTCCGGAAGGCCTAAACTAGTATAAACCTTGGCTCTTGTATTCTAGAGTCAACCATCGGGTTCGAAGGCGTTGTGCTTCCCTTACACACATCTAATCACCACTTCGGGTACCCCCTTGGATGGACTGATCAGTGATTCACTGACAGTTGGCGTGCTAGGTAGGGGATCGCATCTTTTTCGCTAGGATCTGATGGCATCACCACATCAGCTCTCAGCCAAGCTCGGGACGACGCTCGTCTTGGGCAACACCACGTATGTGGCCGATTCACTCGAAAGGTTGATCCCTTTCGATTCAGTCCCAACCCCCAAGCAGTCATCAAGTCAGAGTCTCGATCCTTTCCTCCTGCGAAAGGAGGATCGAGCTACGGATCATCTGGCCGACACCGCGTAGGAGTTGGCTCTGGGCTAGCTCTCTAATCAAGTGGGTGAACAAGTCATCCGGCGTCTCCACCAGAGCTTCGTGGAGCGACCTCCCCGAGGCTCCCGACATCGGGAAGATTTTCCCAAGCATGCTGGAGGTTGCCTCGCTGGACGGCTCACTAGGACATGGTCCAGGTCTGCCGATGTCCATACCATGGCTCCCAGATCTAGTTCCCCCCGCCGCACCGAGTTGACAATGTAGCAGCACGAAAGACCCTAGGAGAACGACTGGAGGCCCCAGAAGGACAGGCGGAGGTTTGAGCGCTCGAAAGAAGATGGGTGTGGCGGCACCAGGGACCAGTAAGACAACGCCAAGAATCGACCACACAAGCGCCAGACTTGAAAGAAGGTGTGGTGCAAGAAGACCAGTGAGGACGTCATGATGCATAAAGAGTAGCAGATCAAAGCTAAGGAGATGGTGAGCCAGTGGGGACCGATGTCAAGATAAGCCACCGTCAAAGGGCTTCGACCTGACTTCACCCTAAATTTTGCCGAGGACTACAAACACCGTCAAGATCGAACCTCCCTCCTTTTTTAGTTCCGCACTCTTTGCCTTATATGAAATAAAGCTCAAGTTTTTCACTAAGTGAAACCATGTCCTCTATCTTCATTGACAACAATCACTAGGCTAAAGCCCTATAAGAGTCAGGGCGAAGCATCGCGCGTCTAGCTCAAACGGTTGTGCCCCTATGGATTTGCTCTTGGTTTGGCGTTAGCAACCATGAAAGTAAAAAAGAGTTACCGTTTGTGCCCTCTCGACGTATGGCTAATAGCTAAGTCCCTCAGGGGCTCGAGTCCTAAAGCCTCAACTTCAAGTCCCAGCGGTCTCGAGAACTCATGATGCTTGATGTCAGGATCAGTGCATAAGCGGCATTAGTTTTCTGCACCAGAGACTATATGGCTATACCAGGGGCTTGAAATCTCGCTTCGGGCACGCGAAGGATTAGTAAAAACCACAAACTTGTGAATCCCTCAAGGGCTTGTCCGACCTGATGTCGGTAGGCTCATGCGTAGCTTAAAGGCCACGCGCCGAGTACTATATGGCCTAAAGTTCCTCGAGGTGAAGATGCAGTTAGGGCTTAAAAATTGCGAATGACAAAGAGACTATCCCTGCTTTATAAAAGAAGAGCCATAAGTTCTTAAGGCACGGAGTTTTTTATACTAATCACCACTGATATTGGTGCAGGTTATAACATAACTACTCTCCAGAGGAAGACATAGTAGGATCTCGAGGCTCGGGAGATGACGCAGCAGGGTCTTGGGCTTCGGGAGATGACACAGCAGGGTCTTAGGCCTCAGGAGACGTGGCAGGATCCTCGGGTGGGGGTAGGAATTGAAGGTCTTCGGCGACCATGGCAGCGACGCCCTCCACCTCTCGCTGGAACGCCATGGCCTGGTCCTCGGTCACTCTGGCGGGCAATCCCTGCTCTAACCACCGAAGGTCATCCATCGAGAAGTGGGCCCAAATATAAACTAAGTCCTATTTAGCCCCAGACTTCACCGCCTCGTCGATAAGGAGGCAGAGCTGGGTCTCGAACCCCTCAAATTTATCCCAAAACTCTGTGTCGGCGTCCTCGATCAGGAGCGAGTACACGCGCTCGATCACCATGCGAACCTCGATCGCCTCCTTCTTGAGCTCCCCGATGCGAGCCCGGTCCCGGTCATGCCTCCCTGTAAGCAGAAGATTGATGTAGACTAAGACCAAGCAACAAAAAAACAAGAATAAAGGGGTGATCACCCGAGAAAAGCCTTCTCCAATACTCCGTGGTAGGTGATAACCAGGCGGCCCTCTCGGCCTCCCTCGCCTCCTCGACCACTGTCCTCGAGGCCGCCGCTTAGCGTTCGGCCTCGTCTGCCATCAGAGTGGCATTCTCGACCGTCACTGCAGCACCAACCGTGGAGGTCTCCGCCATAGCAGCTCTGCGTGATAGCTCAGCATTCTAACCCAGAAGGTTGTCGTGCTTATGACGGAGTGCTTCAACCTCGGCCTCAAGAGTTGCCACGCGCCCAGTCTCCGATGCATACTGTGCCCGGAAAGCAGCAAAACACAAGCAATTGTCAAAAACAAACGATTCAAAAAGAAGATGACCCAAGGAAGAAGAATGACTTACGTCAGTGAGCTGCGACAGAAGAGGGGCCGCCGCTCCTGGTATTAGGCCTGGGGCCAGCACAGGAGCTGCAACCACCGTGTCAAGGGACCCTGAGCCAACCCTTGGCCCGAGGTCGTCCACCACCATCGGGGCAGGGGGCTGAGCCTCCAAACCGGCCTCCCCAGGGTGATCGACGACCTCCTCCTCGATCGCCGCACCGGCGATGTCCTCCATAGCGATTGACTCATCGACTGGGAGATCAGCTGCCACTCCCAGCGCCGCGACGGCACCCTCGCCACCCAGGGCCTCAATAGTAAATGCTACTAGCAAGAACAATAATGGACACAACGATTTTTTCCTATAGTTCAGATCCTCCGATCCTACGTCTCCGTTGAAGAAACCCCAAGGGACCGGGTCTCTTTCAACTCTATTCCTTACCAAGCGCTCACCACTGCAAGCCTTGGTTTTCCACTATGTTACCTCTTTGAAGCCAAGCCGAAGCTTTGTACAAACTCATCCAGTCACCCACACGCCTTGGGTGCTCGTGGATCGATGCCTAGCCTTGTAGGAGATCTCGATCTCCAAGAGTAATAGACTTATTGATGTGATCCAATGTCGTGTGCTCAAGAAACAGCGAGGAACAACAAGCACACACCCACACAATTCTCAAGAGATTGATCAAACGAGAATACGAGGAGATTGTGTGGAGAAATCTCTTTTCTTCTCTCAAGATCCACACAAGAATCAACGCACAAAGGAAGAAGATGAGAAAATATGGCAGGGCTGCTAGGGTTTGCAATCACGTCCTCCTTATTATGGAGAGGGAGGGTATTTATATTCCTGCTCTAAATCTGTTCGTTAAGGCAAAAAAATCACGTACTGTTTATCCGGACAGTCCGGGCTTAACCGGATGATCCGGACAAAATAAAATCGAAATAGAACAGATGTTTCTGACAGTTCGGCTGAAGTACGGATATTCCGAGCCAAAAATGAGTCCAAATAGAGGAGTGTTTTTGGACAGTCCGACCAAGGTCCGGACGCTCTGGGCCATGGAATAAAAATCAAACAGAGAGTAATTTTCGGACCATTCGGCCAAAATCCGGATGTTCCGGCATCAAAAATAAATTCAACAGAAACAAGTTTTTGAATAGTCCAGACAGTCCGACTCGAAAAATAAATTAAACAGAAGCATGTTTTCAGATTGTCCGGCTCAAACCCAGACAGTCTGACATGTAAATAAAATCAAACCGAAGCATGCTTTCAGATTGTCCGGCTTGAACCCAGACAATCCGACATGTAAATAAAATCAAACAGAAGCATGTTTTCGAATTGTTCGGCTTGAACTCGGACAATTCGACCTTTCTGGAAAGCAAAAACCAACTTAGAAAAAAATTCAAAACTTTTAAAGAAAGATTTTGCTTTGAGCACTTAGCTTTGGATCAACGATCAACATATCACTCTTGATAGTATGACAGACCTAGACTCAAGAAAATGTAAATAATACGTAATAAGCACAATTTGAGCCTAAGTAAAGCTAATAAGCCGATTTCTTCAGTTTTGAATGAGCTACAATGCCACTTTTAATTTTCGATGTCTGCATTCATCTTAGCAACACTGTTAGTAACATTTGATCACTATTGTTATTAATACACCAAAATAAATTAGAGGCCTAGATGCATCAAGATGCACTTTCAATCTCCTCCTTTTTGGTGATTGATGACAATATGATCCAAGAATTGAAAATAAATTGCTATCAAGATGAGTATACACAATGAAGCTCCCCCTAAATGCATACATCATACAACAAGATTATAAACATGACATAAGGCATTTAGGACTAGAAATCGAAGTTAACATAATTAACCATAAAGCATAAGCATTGTGCATTACATTCCATTATCCATGCCAACATATAAGAGTAAAATAATATTACAGCTCATTGTTCATGACACAGATCACAAACGATGGAATCAAAAGATGCGAAAACCTAAAGCTAAGCAATTTGACTTGGCTTGCAATGACTTCTTGGCAATTCTCCCCCTTTGGCATCAAAGACACCAAAAAGAGAGAGAGCACAGCAGACAACTCACTCAGAGTCTTCGCTCTCAACATCATCATCACCCTCATCGTCGTCTGACGGTGAGGAGGACTGCTGAGGAGGCTGCTCCTGCTGCTGGGATGACCCTGCTCCGGATCCAAAGAAGTGGGTATAGGAGTCGGTGTAGTTAGCGAAGTCGTTCTCCTCTTTAGAATCAGACACAGGCTCCATGGGAGGCTGGCCTGACTGCTGAAGCAGCTGGTTGATCTTCTTATTCTGCCTTTCGAACTCCTTGACTTGGCACCGACTGCTGTTTCGGCATATTGTAAAAATGGTCGACAGAATCTTCTTGATAGGCGAGCTAGAGGAGCTGAGCTACGGTACTGATCTTCGAGGAGCACGCTGATGCCTGGTAGAAGGAGGCAGAGCTGCTGAGGAGGACTACCCTGGAGGTGCTCTGGAAGGTGGTGCCTGAGGTGTGTACCCACGGTGCTCAACCTCATGAACCATCTTCTTGTGGGTGACTCTGTCGATCACAAGTTAAATGACGGGCGTACGTGCAACTCTTGGTGGGAGAGACTGAGGTGGTCTAGATCTCGCTCTAAAGGAACCAAGAGACATTGAACACACCGCGGTCCTCCCTCATGACCACCAGCAGATTATAGGCATTGCCTAGCAATGAAGTCCTATCACCAAGCTTTGGCAGTAGGGTCTTCTAGAATAAATTGTTCAGCACTGAGAACACCGAGGAGAGACCCTCTGTCTTTCCTCCAAACACTAAACCTGGCTCATACAGAAATGACACTGCATCACCTCCAAGCACGGGTTCTGAACCCAGATGGTAAGCTGCAAGGTCATTTGCATCCAGACCTAGAATAGTAGTGAAGTCACTAAGTGTGACCTCATACTCAACTCCCTCCAGCCGCCAGTGAAAGGTGGGCTCCTCATTGACCATGGTCAGGAAAAGAGAGGAGTAGAACTAGCAGATTGCTTCTTTGCGCTAGTTCTGCTTGATCTCCATGAGGCCATAGAGATTTTTGGCCTGACAGATGCGGATCACCTGGTTAAAAACTAGATTGCCCTTTTTCTTCATTGCAGCCCAGTTGGTATATTGCATCTCGACTACCGGGTTCCTCTTGGGCAACATGACGCTCTTGTAGTAGTACATTGCATCCCTCACATATACCCGAGGATCTTCATTTCTCTCCTTCCACACCTCTAGAGTCTATCTCATGTAGTTGACTTCGGATCGAGGAGTGATCCCGCTAGCCAATGAGGACTCTTGGACCTTTCTCTAGACAAGCTAAAGAATATCATCGCTTCGACTAGATTGTCCAGCGGTGGGCTGCTTTCCTTTGACCTTGCCTTGAGGTGGAGGAGGAGGCCACACTGATGAGGCGGCAGGCACTTGGATACCAATGTCTGGAAAGCAACGCGCTCTTGAAGCAAGCCGCTTGTAACAGCCTCTTGAAGCCGGCTCGGCACTAGGAGCTAGAGGAGGAGATCCTCCGGTGTCACTATCATCACCAAAAGAGTGCCTCGAATTGTGCTTGGCCTTCTTGCACCTCTCGTCAGACATGGCGACAACTGCTACAAAACAGCAAAGGATTAAAAGTTGAATCTAGGATTTGAATCAAGGAATGAAAACTGAAACGCAACTTAACCCTGGACTCGGACTGTCCGAGTAGGACCGGACTGTCCGGGAACCCGCAAAATCGAAACCGATTGATCTCGACAATGTGGTTAGGGTACATTGCAACAACTTCTCTAGGACCTATTTTAGCCTAAAAGATTCAAGATTTATCAGAAGACTAGAAGGGAAAACACCAATCTAGGTCAAAAATAGAGGATACCTCAAAGAGGAACTTGGAGACGAAGAGGAGATGATCGGCGCTCCCTGAAGGATCCTAGGCTCCCCCTCAACGGATCCCGCGACTCCCATGGACTAGTTTCGAAGAAAACAGCCAGAGAAATTGAGACTTGGAGTGAGGGAGAAGGGCAGAAGTGAGGAGGAGAGAGATAGCCAGATGGTTCAAGTCCCATTTTATAAAGTCTGACCCGGACAATCTGGAGTTATCTGGACTATCCGGATTTCTGGGCGAACCGGACTGTCCGGAGGTAGTCGGACAATCCGAGTGCTCTAGAACTAAACTTCAAAAAGTCCCAGTCCCGGACTGTCCGAGTTTAGCTGGATGGTTCGGGACCTCCAGAAATCTCAACTCACAGAAATTCAAGGAGACATATGCCATAAACTTTAGGCTAAAAATAGTATTTTACCACGGATAATATAAGTATGAACAAACTTAAATAACATGGTATATCTCAAATGAATCATAAACAATAATAAGATAAATTTACATTTATTTAAAATGTAGCCCATTACATAGAAAGAAGGTAATTAATTTACCTTCTCATTTCTAACATGGGCATTTATATGCATGTGTATCAAGCTAATTTACGAGAATCAAGGATATTCAGTTTATCTCTTAACTCATAAAACTAATGCTCATCTAAGGGTTTGGTGAAAATATCGGCGAGCTGTTTATTTATTCTCACATGAGTTAGGCTTATATCTCCCTTGATCTCATGGTCTCTCAAGAAATGGTGGCGAATGTCAGTGTGTTTGGTTCTTGAGTGTTGAACTGGGTTACTAGCTATTTTAATGGCGCTCTCATTGTCACACAATAAAGGGATCTTGGTAACGTTGTGCCCAAAGTCTTTTAAGGTTTGTTTCATCCAAAGGAATTGAGCACAACAACTACTGGCTGGTGCAAATTCGGCTTTGGCTGTGCATGAAGCTATAGAATTTTGTTTCTTGGAAGATCATGAAATCAGTGATCTTCCAAGGAATTGGCAGGTTCTAGAGGTGCTTTTTCTATCCACTTTGTAACCGGCATAATCAGAGTCTAAATGGCCGATAAGATCAAAGGTTGAGCCTTTCGAATACCAAAGCCCTAGGTTTGGAGTATGAACCAAATATCTTAAGATTCTTTTAACAGCAACCAAATGATATTTTTTTGTGTAGCTTGAAATATTGCGTACATACAAACACTAAGCATGATATCAGGCCTAGATGCACATAAATATAACAAGGAGCCAATCATAAAATGGTATACCTTTTGATCGATGTTGGTTCCTTGTTGATTTAGATCAAGATGCCCGTTAGTTTGCATGGGGGTCTTGATGGGCTTGGCATTCTCTATGTTAAACTTCTTAAGCATGTCTTTAATGTACTTGGTTTGACTGATGAAAGTGCCTTCTTTGAGTTGCTTGATTTGAAATCAAAGAAAGAACTTCAACTCTCCCATCATTGACATTTCAAATCGCTTGGTCATTGTCCTAATAAATTCCTCACAGAAATCATTATTAGTAGAACCAAATATAATGTTACCGACATATATTTGGCAAATAAAGAAATCATTATTAAAATGCTTAGTAAAGAGGGTAGGATTAACTTTGCCTATTTTAAAGCCATTTTCGAGTAGAAAGTCCCTAAGGCATTCATACCATGCTCTAGGTACTTGTTTAAGTCCATAGAACGCCTTTTAGAGCTTGAACACATGATTTGGATATTTGAGATCTTCAAAGCCTGGTGGTTGCTCCACATACACCAACTCAGCGATTGGACCGTTCAGGAAAGAACTTTTCACGTCTATTTGGTTAAGCTTGAAATCATGGTGAGTAGCAAAGGCTAATAATATATGAATTGACTCTAGCCTAGCTACAAGTGCATAAGTCTCACCAAAATCTAAACCTTTCGATTTGCGTGAAGCCTTAAGCCACCAACCTAGCTTTGTTCCTTATGACCACACTGTGCTCATCTTGTTTGTTGTGGAAGACTCATTTTATGCCATTTATGTTCTGCTTCGGTCTTTCCACCAATGTCCAAACTTCATTTCTTTTGAAGTTGTTGAGCTCCTCTTGCATGGCCATCACCCAATCCGCATCCTCAAGAGCTTCTTCCACCTTAACTAGTTCCAAAGAAGACACAAAAGAGTAACATTCACAAAAATTTGCTAAACGCGAACAATTAGTTACTCCCCTTCGTAGATCACCAAGGATATTGTCTACTTTATGGTCTCTTTAGATGCCTTGATAGATTCTTTGATGTTGTATAGGTGGTTGATCCACTTCCTTTTGAACTTCTTGTTCCTTATCCACCACCTCTTGCTCTTGAGTTTCTTGTGTTTGGCTTTCTTCTACTTGTACTTGTTGTTGATCCCTTGACTCTTCATCCCTTGGTCTTATATCTCTAATTGGCATATTCTTTATTGCTTCACATGGATATTCTTCTTCACCTACAATATTTGGATCAACTTGCTCTACTTGAGAGCCACTAGTCTCATCAAATGTCACATCCCTCATGACTTCAATAATTTCAAAGGTCTTGTTGAAAATACGGTTGGCACGTGCATTTGACTCGTAACCAACCAAGAAACCTTCATCGACCTTAGATGCAAATTTATTGTTTCTTGGTCGCTTACTCAAAATAAAGCACTTACTTCCAAAAACTCTAAAATATAAAACATTAGACTTGTTACCGGTTAGAAGCTCATAAGCCGTCTTTTTAAGAATTTTATGTAGATATAGACGGTTGATTGTATGACATGTAGTATTGATCGCTTCTGCCTAAAATATGTCTGAAGTCTTGTACTCTTTAAGCATTGTTCTTGTTGCTTCAATTAGTGTTCGGTTCTTCTGTATTTGTTACGAGTCATGCTTAGGTACGCCACTGGTCCAAAGAGATTCATGTGTAGAAGCTCCAGTGGCCTTCTTGTTGTCATGATGTTCTTGGCGGTGTGTGGTGCTCCAACTTATTTACCTGCTTGACATGCACTACACAACATGTCTTTCTCAAACACAACATTTGTTAGTCCTAGGATGTGTTCCCCTTTAAGAAGTTTTGATAAGTTTCTCATCCCAACATAAGCTAGTCAGCGATGCCATAATAAACCCATGCTAGTCTTAGCCATTAAGCAAGTTTCCGGTTTAATTTTATCTAGATCAAAACTGACTAAATAAAGCTTTCCCTTCAACTTACCCGTAAAAGCTATGGAATTATCACTACTTCTTAAAACAGTCACACCCTTATTAGTAAAAAGACATTTATAATCAATTTCACATAACTGAGATATTGAAAGCAAGTTATAGCTTAAAGACTCAACTAGTAAAATATTTAAAATAGTATTACCATTTGAGATAGAAATTTTACCTACTCCCATTACTTTTCCTTTTCCATTGTCACCAAATACAATTGATTCATGATTACCCTGATTTGTCTCAAATGAGATGAACATACTCCTTTCTCCGGTCATATGATTGGTACATCCATTATCCATCACCCAACAAGATCCGCTGGAGGATATTCCTATAAAATAGATTAGTTCTTGTTTTTAGGTACCTAAACCTTTTTGAGTTCTTCAATGTTAGTCACAAGAACTTTAGGGATCCAAATACATCTCAATGGTTTTTCATTCTTATTACCAACAAATTAAGCAACCACTTTACCATGGTGGTTTCTCCTAATAAGATATGATGCATAGAATGTAGCTAGTGAAGCCAAGGGCTTGTTGTTGATCTTCTTCGAACTTTGTATTTCTTTTACAAACTTGATGATCTCCTTACCCTTATACTTTCTTCTTGCATTTACCTTGCTTTCATTTGAATGAAAACCAAGACCTCTCTTCTCAACATTATTTTGGGTGTTGAGTGTCTTGTATAAGGCATCCTTTGTCTTGTAGGATTTCATGCACCCATAGCTTACTAAGGTGCCAAGCCTCTCATTCTATTTTCTCAAGACTTCAATTTCTTTCATGTTAGTTTCATAAGTAGTGATATCAAAATTATAACATTTAGCACAACCATTGCTTGTGGACGCAATAGGAGGAATAGAAATAGGATGAGTTATTAGAGACTCAACTCTCTCTTCAAGGCTCTTATTGTTCTCTTCAAGAACAATAAGCTCACTTTTAAGAGTTTTGAGTTTATCCTCTAATTCCTCCTTAGCAAGAAGCCTCTCTAGTTCAAGATTCCTCTCCTTCTCGTTAATGAGAAGGTCCTTTTGTTTCTCTAAAGTTGCTTCTTGTGTCTCCATTGTTTCCAGAAACTCTTTAAATTTTGATAAAACTTGCTTATTAATACTTTTAAACATATCATCATCAAACCTAGACTTATCATCGCTAGAATCACTATGATCATCTTTATCTAAAGATTTAGTCCTCATAGTTACCTTCTTGCTCTTAGCCATAAAACACTTTGGGGAGATGATGTTGTCGTTGCTAGAGTCTCCAAATAATGATAGCTTTGGAGTTGTGATGTTGGCGATGGCGATGGTGATGACTCCCTTCTTGCTAGAGTCAAAGTCTGACTCGATCTCAAAATCAGAGTCAGAGTTCCACTCCTTTCCAATGTGAGCAAGGCCACCTTTCTTCCCCTTTTTGTACTTTTGCTTCTCTTTGCTTTTTTGCTCTTTCTTCTTAGGACAATCGGCTATGAAATAGCCAAGGTCGGCACACCCATAGCACCCTTTCTTTGACTTCCTCTTCTTTGATTTGTCACCCTTTTTCTTGTACTTGTCAAAACCATCATTCTTCATGAACTTCTTAAATTTCTTGACAAATAGCACAAACTCCTCATCATCGCTTTCATTATCACTTGACTCTTTTTTCTTCTTAGCTTTAAGAGCCACATCCTTGCCCTTGTTGTTATGAAGCTTGGCAAAATCTTTGACTTTTTTGACTTCTTCTTCCATTAACTCATGTACTATTATCCTCCCTAGCACATCACTTGCAGTCATCTTCTTGAACTCTTTGCGTCCATGGATTAAAGTCATCAAGGTAAGATTTCTTGGCGCTATAGCCCGAAGTAATCTCTTCACAATAAAGTGATCGGTCATCTCTTCACATCTAGGACCCTTGATTTTGTTGACAAGGACCATGAGGCGATCATACATCTCTAGTGGAGTTTCATCATCTTCAATGATAAATCTTCCAAGCTTCTCTTCAAGAAGCTCTATCTTTGATTCTCTGACAGAAGAGGTTCCTTCATGAGCAACTTGCAAAGTCTTCTATATCTCTTTAGCTTCTTCAAGCCCATCAACTTTTTTAAATTCTTCTAGACTCAACACGGCAAGAAGAACACTCGCTGCTTGAGCATTGCGGTGGATAGCTTATTCTTCATCAGCAGTTAATTGATGATCATCCCCATTCGAGTCATCCATATCTACACCTATGCATACAATCTTCCAAATGTTTGGATGCATAGAGATTAGGTGAAATTTCATCTTATGTCTCCATGTACCATCGAAGTAAGGTGCATGACTAGTTGGCACAGAGAGATAATTATAACTAGAGTTTAGTTTGGAGTAGTCAAAAGATATGTTGCGCCTTTCTTCCCTCCAACACTATTCTTGTCGGTGCCGGTAAAATTTGACTCTTTTGACATCTTTACTCGTTAAGCGGTTAAGCCTTTGAGAAGAGCCTGCTCTAATACCAATTAAAAGTTGCCTAGAGAAGGAGCGAATAGGCAATCTGAAATTCTCAACAAAATTGGTTAGTTTAAACCTCCAGGACCCAGACTATCCAGACTTAGTCGGATACTCCGGGAGGCGGACGAAATTAAAAACTATCCGAGGTCTGGACTATCCGGGTGTAACCGAATGGTCCGGGCACAACAGATCTAAAATGATAACCAATGTGGAAACTAACTAACCAATAAACTAAATAAGCATGAATTCAATTAACTTGCTAGAGAACAAATAGGTCAATAATTAATGCTACTCGCAAGAACAATAATGGACACAACGATTTTTTCCTAAAGTTCAGATCCTCTGATCCTACGTCTCCGTTGAGGAAACCCCAAGGGGCCGGGTCTCTTTCAACTCTAATCCTTACCAAGCGCTCACCACTGTAAGCCTTGGTTTTTCACTATGTTACATCTTTAAATCCGAGGCAAAGCTTTGTACAAACTTGTCCGGTCACCCACATGCCTTGGGTGCTCGCTGATCGGCGCCTAGCCGTCTAGGAGATCTCGATCTCCAAGAGTAATAGACTCATTGACGTGATCCGATGCTGTGTGCTCAAGAAACAGCTATGAACAACAAGCACATACCCACCCAACTCTTAAGAGATTGATCAAACAAGAACAAGAGGAGATTGTGTGGAGAAATATCTTTTCTTCCCTCAAGATCCATATAAGAATCAACGCACAAAGGAAGAAGATGAGAAAATATGGCAGGGCTGCTATGGTTTGCAATCACGTTCCCCTTTTTATGGAGAGGGAGGGTATTTATACCCCTGCTCCAAATCTGTCCGTTATGGCAAAAAAATCGCACACTGTTCATCCAGACAGTCCGGGCTTAACAGGATGATCCGGACCAAATAAAATAGAAACAGAACAGATGTTTCGGATAGTCCGGCTGAAGTCCGGATATTCTAGGCCAAAAATGAGTCCAAACAGAAGAGTGTTTTCGGACAGTACGACCAAGGTCCGGACGCTCCGGGCCACGGAATAGAAATCAAACAGAGAGCAATTTTCGGACCATCCGGCCAAAATCCGGATGTTCTGGCTTAAAAAAAAATTCAATAGAAACAAGTTTTCAGATAGTCTGGTCAGAGTCCGAACAGTCCGACTCGAAAAATAAATTAAATAGAAGCATGTTTTCGAGTTGTCCGGCTCGAACCCGGACAGTCTAACATGTAAATAAAATCAAACAGAAGCATGTTTTTGGAATGTCCGGCTCGAACCCAGACAGTCCGACATGTAAATAAAATCAAGCAGAAGCATGTTTTTGAATTGTCCATCTTGAACTTGGACAATCCGACCCTTCTGGAAAGCAAAAACTAACTTAGAAAAAATTCCAAAACTTTTAAAGAAAGATTTTGCTTTGAGCACTTAGCTTTGGATCAACGATCAACGCACCCCTCTTGATAGTATGGCATACCTAGACTCATGAAAATGTAAAATATACACAATAAGCACAATTTGAGCCTAAGTAAAGCTAATAAGCCAATTTCTTTAGTTTTGAATGAGCTGCAATGCCACTTTTAATTTTCGGTAAAACAAGAGTAACATTAAAACCGTAACTCGGATTGATCTGAAATTTTAACACAATAAATTAGACGTCAATACGAAACTTTTCTGGGAGATTTCACTCAAATCTGAGTTCCTAATCAAAAGTTATGATCCCCGAGATTTGCTGCAGCGTAAAAACAGAGCAGATCCATACTGAAAATTAAAACCTTAATTACTCATAAAATATGAGGAATTAAATAATAAAACTTTGCAAAACTCTTTCTTAATGTCTTAGCAAGGTTTTGAATGAATCAATTCAAATTAAATCGCAAGTAAAAGTGAAATCACAGAATAAGCCAAAACGATACATACCGATGAACATTAAGAAGAAAGAACGTGATCCAACTCGAATAGCAAAAATCCGAGCGATCCAAAATCCTGAGTGCTAAAATCTCTCTAGTGCTAAAAACTCTCGAGGGCTAAAATTCTCTCGAGGGCTGAATTCTGTCGAGTGCGAAGTGCTAAGTGCCCGATAAGAGTGCTCGACTACTCAAACCAATCAAAACTAATTTGTTCAACATAAATCAATGATCATGCACATGATCTCACAATCTCTCCCTTGATGAACACATTAGCAACTTCATTAAAAAGCATGAAGAAGTTTTTGATTTTCGAAAGCACAAATGTAGGACCGAAAAGGCGACCAGAAGGGGGGTGAATGGGCGCAAATTAAAATGCAGTGGAAAATACAACTACCCCCAAAACTTCTAACAACGAGAATATCAGCCTTGCAAGTGACTTAAGAAAGCTCAGCACAAGATTGTGCGATAAAGATCACACCAGGCAAGCTGATATCTCAAAACCTCCTCAAAAGCACTCTTCAAGAATGGCAACAGGTATACAACTCAGAATCTCTATCAAAGATCTCTACTAACACGAAACAAACACAAGAATACAAA
>KE372028.1:153927-178698 GCA_000418225.1 Zizania latifolia
TAGCATTTGACCCCTTAAGGGTCATGTGGTAGGTCGACTTAGATTGATTTTTTGGATTTATATGTGGTATGTATGATGTGATGTAGAACTACGCATGATGTGATGTATGTCTCAGACTATGTTTTTATGGTATGTTTGGACTACGTGCTCGCACGTATGTGTCTCGACCACCGTCCCCGCTTATTATATGCAGCACCTATTTTCTAAAATGATTTATGCAATGTGTTTTATTTTCTTTTTCAACAGCCTATCATTATCGTTTAGCCTTTCCTTTTTACGATTGATGGCCCACGAAAGACGCGGCCAAGCGCCCGTTCGCTTGGGATTCGAAGACATGGCCCAGAATCAGTCGCCCGGAGATGCAGCCTCAGAGGATGGAGGAGACCATAATGAGCCAGAGTAGCAGGACAACCTTCCTCCACCACCACCACTTAACATGGCCTAGTTAATGACCATCTAGACCCAATTACTCCAAGGCCTAGCCAATGGATTCGCCTAGCCCCACACCTTGCCCAACCCCATGGAACAGCTAAACTAATAGAATTTCTCTGGTCTCACCCACTAGAGTTCTCTCAGACGATCGAGCCAGCGGAGGCTGATGATTAGCTTCGAGATGTGGAGAGGAAGCTAGATTTGGTCCAATGCACTCCAAGAGAGAAAGTATTGTATGCCACCAACCAGTTCCGTGGACCCGCCGCCTTATGGTGGGAAAACTACCGTGCCGCTCACGCCGATGTCACGGCAATTGAATGGGCCGAGTTCTCCGAAGCTTTCAAGACAGTTTTTATCCCCGAAAGCCTCATGGATTTAAAGCTAGCGAGGTTTATTCACTTTGCCAAAGAGCCTCCCACATGGAGGGATACCCAAACTTACTCAAACAGATGTTCCGGTATGCCCTTGATGAGGTGGATACCGAGAAGAAGAAAATAAGGCAATTTCTGAAAGGTGTAAATTCAGGACAGAGAGTCCAATTGGTAGGCCTTGATTTCCCTACTTTCCAAACCTTAGTGAACAAGGCCCTATTGATTGAGAGTGCCTAGAAGGATGCCGAGGAGTTCCACAAGCGGAAGAGCTTTCAGCAGAGAGCTTCATCCCGAAAGCCACCCTCGAGCCTGCTTAGCCCCATCTTCCCAGAACCTAACCCCATCTCAGCAGCATTCCAATAACCCCACCTTCCGCCAGAACCAAATCACACACCGCCCTCTAATGCCCCGTTTCAACCAAGCTCCATCTGCCAAACCAGCCTACAACAATCAAGGAGGAGGCAACACCACCTCTTTCACCGCCCCCATGAGAAGCTTCAACTAGAGCGCTAGAATACAGTGCTTCACCTGCCACAGCTATGGGCGCATGGCCCTGAACTACCCTCAGAAATAGGCCAACATGGCACCTACGCGCTCCAACATCAGCATCGCTCGTGCTCCACCTGTAGGACAAGCTCGAGCTGCACTAGTCGCTAGTGTTCAAGCCTCTCATGCCACCAATAATTATGGCCGAGGGAGAGTCAACCACGTCCAGGAAGAGACAGCGCAAGAGGCCCCTAAAATAGTCATGGGTACGTTTTTACTCAACTCTGTACCTACTATAGTATTATTTGATTCTGGTGCATCACATTCATTCGTCTTCAAGAAAATTGTGGATAGAAATAGTTGGAAAACACATCATTTGAAAACAAAATTGCGTGTTCACTCACCTAGAGGTGAAATTGAAGCTGAACATTTCTACCCAAAGTTAAGCTTAGAGATTTAGGGAATTATCTTTGTGGTTAACCCCATCATACTCCCCACTCAAGGATTAGATCTTATCCTTGGGATGAATTGGCTTTCCAAAAACTATGGCCGTATAGACTGTTCTGAGAGAACAGTAACTTTAATAGACCCCAATGGAAAGAATATCACCCGTCACTTGGGAGAAGGGACTAGAGCCAAGCCTGTAGTGCACCATGTCCAAGTTAGTAGCATGGAAGAAGTACCGATAGTCAATAAGTATCTAGACGTATTCCTTGAAGAACTGCCCAAAATGCCCCCAGATAGGGATATCGAATTCTCCATCGAACTTGACCCCGGTACGGCTCCCATATCCAAGAGACCTTACAGAATGGTCGTAAATGAATTAGCAGAAGTCAAGAAATAGATAGAAGAGCTTTAAGCCTTGGGATACGTGAGCCCCAGCACTTCACCTTGGGGAGCACCAGTCCTCCTAGTCAAGAAGAAGGATGGATCAGGACGCATGTGCGTGGATTACCGAGCTCTAAACGAGGTCACCATAAAGAGCAAGTACCTATTGCCAAGAATTGATGATCTCTTTGACCAGCTAGCCAGAGCCACGGTGTTTTCCAAGATAGACCTCAGATCAGGCTATCACCAGTTGAAGATTAGATCTCAAGATATCCCTAAGACAGCCTTTGTCACTCATTATAGTTTATATGAGTACACAGTAATGTCCTTTGGATTAACAAATGCTCCGGCATACTTCATGACCTTGATGAACAATGTTTTCATAGAATACTTGGATAAGTTTATGGTGGTCTTCATTGACGACATACTACTCTACTCCAAGAGTCAGGGAGAGCACGCCAATCATCTACGTGTTGTCCTACAAAAACTAAGATAGCATCAACTTTTTGCCAAATTCTCTAAGTGTGAGTTTTGGCTAGATCGAGTTGCCTTTTTAGGCCATGTCATCACCGCAAAAGGTGTTGAGGTTGACCCTAGCAAGATAGAAAGCCGTAGTAACCTGGCAAGCCCCCACCAATGTCTCAGAAATCAGGAGTTTTCTAGGCTTTGCTGGTTATTATAGAAGATTCATTGAAGGATTCTCCAAGATTATCAAGCCAATGACAGAGCTATTCAAGAAAGAGAAGAAGTTTGAATGGACACCCTCCTGTGAGAATCCTAGAGCAAATTACTGTATTGATAGCTCACTGGTGCGTCAGTGTGTGTCATGTGTGGTTTGGGCTAGGGCAGGAGGGCGAGACAGTGCTGGTGCGCTACTCGAGGTAGCGAATCACATGTTAATTATTTATTAATGTTGTTTAATCACTCGTTAATGATAAATTTATTTTAAACTTAAAATTGGCTTTTATGCAAAATAAACCCTTTATCATTCCTTTGTTATTATCCTGCATTATCTTTGCATTCCTGTGGCTTGTTGAGTACTTTTGTACTCAAACCCCTCTCAGAAGCTGCCTTCTACGAGGATGAAGGTCTGGAGTAGCTGTCCCAGTCAAAGAGTGAGTTGTCGGCCCAGGGTGTTCATTGTCATTTTACTTTTTATATACATTTGATGTAATAAATATAGCCTTGAGCTACAAATTGAATGTCGTAAGACGACAGTCGTGTGATGAACATTTTGTAAGTTGTTTCCCCTGGGAATTGCAATAAAACTCGAAATCAGTAGATTTTGGGTGTTACACATAACCAATCAATCAACTCTTTGGCGCATCGCCAACTTTAGGTATGTAGCATTAGGGTGATTTCCCACTGGGATCAGGCTACAGGGATAGCCTATTTGGTAAACTAATTATTCTATTCATGGCTCTCTTGGTTGGGTCCGACACTATGAATAGATTGAGTATGTTTGCTAGCTATCAGTTTAATGCATTGAATCGTCTTTCTTACGTTGTTCTTTATTGCTTGAGTTTATGCGTTTGCCAATCACGTTGATTCAATACATTGTATCAGATTGGATCGTATGCTGATTGTTAACACGGTGCTGTCTCGGTTGAGTTCGATCTATGGTGTTAATGGAGACACATACAAGTTGGTTTGATCTAATCTATTGGTCCGGCATTCATCATAGTTTTAGCCGATGGATCATTTATAATACTGTCAATCGGTTCAGTTCAATTCATGGTAGTTCCGATATGATATCATTGCATTGTATCAATTTAGTTCGAACTGTAGAGATTGATGCGTCAGAACGCCGATGCTAAGGCCGATTGTTAGGATTTATAGTACTCTATATGCTTTTCATGATGCATCATAGTCTTCATGCGTGCTATCGAAGCCGATGCTAATAGGCCATCGTCGATAGCGTTAGGACATCTCATGTTTATTTTCTTGTTAATTATAGGGTCAAACTAATTGGCACGCTTTGTACACCTTCGGGTTATTTAGGACCTGCACTGGAGCTAAGCAAACTCTCCCAGGCCTTCGAGTGTGAAGGTGCAACGATCACAGTGTGATTTTTGCGTCAACACACTTTCTTGGCACACCCGGTGGGACCCCATCACGAAGTTCAAGATGTCTTCTCTTCATCGATGCCATATCTAGGAAAGAGATCGAGAATGTCAATAACACCATTATCCTAGTCAGCATGGATGCCCTGTCCGATGAGTAGAGGAAAGAAGTACAACAAAACATCACAGACTTTCAGAAGTTGTGCTTAGAATCCTTTAGTATGACTCGACGTGGGCCGATTCAGAAGAGCCAATTACCAATACCCTCTTTACAAGGTGAATCGAGCAATCAGAGCCCACAGAACCTGAGATCATTCAAAGAGATGGTCAATGAGGCAGTTAATCACGCGCTTATTAATTAATCCGATGTGTTGGTAAACACTTTATATGGGTTGATCAAGAAGACGATGGATGGGACCATTGCTCAGGAACTACCTCAGGGACTAGTTTTTCTCTCGCAAAGTTCATCGGCACCAATCATGCTGAGCTCACCGCCGTCGATGATGACTTTGCTACCGCCAGTCACTTATGGGCTAGAATGCAACACGGTACCGAGCCTAATACCGCCAGCCTCTATACCGATCAGCGTGCTGCCGCAAGCTTATCAGCCTCAAGAGAGTGCACCTCCGCCGGGGTATCATCAAACAGCTTATTACAGGCCTCAACGCTATTCGATGGGATTTGAAGAGAATTTATCCCAGAACAATTATCAGCGTCAAGAAAGGGCAGTGACACCGATACAACATTATCCTGCGTCACAAGAGGACGATTTTGCCTTCAAAATCGTGGAGGTTATGAGAGATCAGTTTGGACTCAAGCCAAAGGAGCAGAGTTTTATGTATCGGTATCCGTACCCAGATTGGTTCGATAGAGTGCCATTACCAAAAAGGTACAGAGTCCCTAATTTCTCAAAGTTTTCTGGTCAAGATAACACTTCAACGGTTGAACATATCAGTCGTTTCCTCACGCAATGTGGAGAAGCATCAGCTGAAGAAGCACTTCAAGTTAGGTTTTTTCCGCTGTCTTTGTCGAGATCGGCTTTCACTTGATTTTCTTCACTCCCTCCAAATTCAATCAAGGGATGGACCGATTTGGAGAAGCAGTTCCATAAGTATTTTTTCGCTGGTATTCAAGAAATGAAATCGACGTATCTGATGGCCGTGAAACAACGTCTTGATGAGTTGGTTCCAGAATATGTTCAGCGCTTCTGGGACATAAGGAGCTGATGCTACAGCCTCAATCTGACCGACGCTCAGTTGGCCGATTTATCATTTCAAGGCCTTCTGCCATCGATTAGAGAGAGGTTTTCCTCCCAAGAGTTCGACAGTCTAGCACATCAGGCATAGAGGGTATCGAGACATGAGAGCTGATTTCAAGAAGTCTGTAAAGGAAAAAATGCAAAAGCGAGTAGCTCAAATGCAGTTTTACTCATCGAAATCAGAACAAGATGACTCTGATGGAGATGTCGCCCTAGCAGAATGGGCCCAACTGAATAAAATAGTAACCTGTCCATGGGTAAAAGCCATCGAGAAAGGGCAAAAGTATGACTTCAACATTAACAAGGCAAATAAGATTTTTGATTTGTTACTAAAGGAGAAGCAGATCCAACTCCCGCCAAATCATATGGTTCCATTGGCAAAAGAGTTGAAGAAGAGAAAATATTACAAGTGGCATAATACGGGCTCCCATAACATGAACGAATGCAAAGTCTTCCGTCAGTAGATCTAGTCCGCTATCGAGCAGGGAAGGATAAAGTTCGACGAAACAGCAAAGCTGATGAAGGTAGATGGAAATCCTTTTCTGGTGAATTTAGTGCATGTTGACTCGACAAGTTTTCACATTGAGGAAAACTAAACTTTAAGAGACCATATCAGAGCTCATTAGTGGCAAGAGAGGGAACAACGAGCCATGCCATATGGGCAGAACGAGAAAACAGATCCACATTGGGAGTGCACTTTCTTTCTTTTCTGTTAGGAAAATAATATGAGGCTCTCATCTATTAAAGACTGCCCAGAATGCACCAAAATGATTCACGAAGATGATGGAGAGTTCAAGAGGTTCATGGAAGAAGAGAGAGATTACAGAGGCTTGTAGTGGAAGGGAAAGGACACATGCTTTATAGCCAAAAGAGTAGCATTGGTTGAGTTCCCGAGGTAAATCAAAGCGACACACCAGTTATGAAGTTCAAGGAGAGAATTCAAAATGTGACCTCCCACGTCCTGAACTCGGGGGGCATGTTGTGCACCGTTACTAATGCACCACAACTAGCACGCATTTATTAAAACATCATGAGCCTGGTCAAAGTGGGTCAATGGCATCGACTCGGGGGGCATCGCGCCATTTCAAAGTCAATGAACTTGGGAGATTCTCGGCCAGGGGATTTAAAATTTTGAAATTCTAAATTTTTTCGGATCTTACAATGCAAGGTTGAAGGCGTTGGATCATCGAGGCCATTGTGCCAATCGAGGGACTCGTTTGACCAAATAGTTTTAAGTTCTTATGCAAGTTTTAAAGGCTCGTCGGCATAAGGAGAGGAAAGGATAGTTTCATGAAGGATGAGTCTTCCGAATGATATTATATTATTTGCAAAAAAGGTGTTACAAAAACCAATGGTAGAATTTAGAGTGACTATAAGGTACTAAGGAAATGTTCTAAGGCAGCAGCTGAATCGGCTTGTCTCCTTCAATGCGTACGATTGTATCAGTATCGGCCTTATCACTTCCATCGACTGACCGAAGGAATTGTTGCTTCTAGGAGCGGTCTACATTCATATTGATCAGATCAGCCTTCTTAAATTGGATCTTGATCAGCAAGTCGTCCAGAAATTTTTGACGATTTGCCATGCAATCCCGGAGCCGATCTAGCTTGTCACTCCAAAGATTTATCTACTGAAGGATGCGATCTTCTTCTGCTCTAATCCGATCTAGATACGCTTGGTCTTGATTAGGCAGGCTGAGTAGGAATTGGAGTTGATTTTCAGCTGCACACCTTAGCATCGGCTGATTCAAAGTTCTGACGATGGACCTTCTGCATCGTGCGATCGGTGAGACCGGAGTATGCATTTTGGTAGGCCGACTGGTGTTCTCGGGAGTAGGCCCAGAGAAGGCGATTGGCCAGGTCCTCAAGGAGCCGATCGGTTGCGAACTGGAGTCACGCTCATGCTACCTCAATGTCTTGGACAAAGGAGCCGATCGGTCATCGAAGATGGTCGAGTAGGGACGATAAATCGCTGAGGATGGGGTCACGGGAAAAGAAGGCTTTGTTCAACGACTGGGACTCTGAACAGAGTAAAAGATGAGCCGATGGGTTCACAAAACCCATGGATAGCAAAGATAAAGATTACCTAAAGGAATTGGCAGGCAGATGATGAACTTGTGGCCAGCACGAAGTCTTTAGAGCTGTTGTCCTCGTTGGAATAAAAATTGGGTAGGTGCTCATTTTGGGGCCTATTCGGGTCATGATTACCATCAGCGCTGATCAGCTAAGTTAGAACGTCAGAGTTCCTAGGATGTGAAGGGGTTAGTGTGTTGGAGTTTGGTTCAGAAGGAACCTAGAGTTCAAGAATCATAATGAAATGCGCAAGAATTTGAAGAAGCTAAAGCAAAAGTTGTGCAAACGAAATAGTAAGCTATGAGAGACGTACCGAGTCATGATCGTCGGGCATGGTGTTTTAATGAGAGCTTAGCTTTAGCTTCTTGTTCAATGGCAAACTTGGGTCATTGGAAGCCATTGTAGAAGAAAAGAAGAGGAGTGGCTGATGTATGACGAAGATGACAGAGTGTGAAGAAGAAGGCATGTTAGGCAGGCTTTTATACTCTCTGCACTGTGAAGATGACAGAGTGTGAAGAAGCTAGGCGGAGTTGATCGAGGACGCGCTTCTCCAACTCTTCTTCCGCTGCCCTAGCTCGTCTCGTGACTAGAGGTAATGATCCATGATCCCATTACTCGCATGGTTCTTGGGTTGAACGGGGTAGAAATTTTTTTGTTTATGCTAGCATAGCTAGACCTGTAACCTGACAGTGGTATCAGAGCCTATATGTGTAGTGTTCGATCTGGATCATGCACATATAGGTGATATGTGGTGAAAATAGATTAGATCTATTGTTCTTGCGTCGGATTTTCGAAAGTTCTGGGCTCCAGTCGGAACTTCCGGGCTGAAATAATCCCGGTACAGAATGTCATTTTCGGAAATTCTGGGTTTGGAAGTTCTTGTTGGACCGGAAGCTCCAAGTAGAAATAAATTCCGTATAGAAGGTTATTTTTGGAAGTTCTGGGTCAAAATAATTCGATGCAGAAGGGTGATTTCGAAAGGTCCGGGCTTTGAGCCAAAAGTTCTAGGCTTCGGACGGAAGTTCTGGGCCTTGAGCCGGAAGTTCTGGATCCACTTTTCAGTCACGCATAGATTCGACGCCTAACTTGTTTTTGCAGGGAATATTGTGACTGGTATGGCCTTGTGATGTATATGATGCATGTGTGTAATTTTCATGGCATGTGTATCATTGTTAATTATAGCCCAAGGCTGTTCTATCGTTGTACGACCTACGTATCGACATGTGATGCTTCTTCTCATATAATTTGTATAGTGCTATTAGATGTAATAGACTCATACAAGATCATGGAGGCTTGAAGCGTGATGACCCGAAGGACAGGAACCGTGGAGATGGAGATCACCATGTGAGAAGGGCCATATTATATCACAGTTAATATGATTCCTGTCATACTATTCTTTCATATTTTGTATGCGGTAGACATAGTTACCATGTTAGAATAGTTTTCCTCAGAAAATTAAGAGTCATTGATGCCCTTTCCAATAGCTGCACCTATAAAGGTTTTTGATCATTATATGGTAGGTCTGCCAAAACAGAGTGCCATCTTTTATTTTAACCAGTTAGGGTAGATGTCGGACAACCACAAGCATAGTATTTGTTTGCTTAACAAAGCTATCAAAACGGTTTTAGGTTTTGGAGCATGGAGTTGGGCATCGAGGCATTGGATGCCACCCCAACGAACAAGAGTCACATAGGAATGTGATTAGCAAAGGGTTGCTTACCTATGTCACTAATTTTCTAGCAGTGATGCCAAAGCTCACTAAAAGTCAGTTGAATATGGATCTTATCCCAATACATGTCGTAAGAGGAAAAACGATGGTATATCATATAGTGGAGCATCTATTATTTGATAGAAGATTCATATAGCATAGTGCTGAAACTTACATTTTTGTTGTAGATCATGGCCCCTACTGCTAGTAACACTTTCAGTTTTAATTTGTGATCAATTCTTGAAAAAGGAAAGCTTTCTGGAACAAACTTTATTGATTGGCATAGAAACTTGAGAATTGTTCTCAAACAAGAGAAAAAGAAATATGTTCTAGAGGAGCCCCATCCTGATGAACCAGCTGATAATGTTCTAGAGGAGCCCCATCCTTATGAGAAGTACGCCAACGATTCAATTGATGTTAGTTGTCTCATGCTTGCCTGTATGTCCTTTGAGCTTCAGAAGCAATATGAGAACAGAGATGCCTACGATATGATCGTGGGACTCAAAGGCACATTTGAGAACCAAGCTCGGGCTGAGAGGTACAACACCTCAAAGTCCTTATTTACGTGCAGGTTGATAGAAGGCAGTCCAGTCAGTCCTCGTGTGATCAAGATGATTGGTTACAGTGAGAGCCTGGAAAAACTTGATTTTCCCCTTGGCCAAGAGTTGGCTACGGATATGATTCTCCAGTCGCTTCCTGCGAGCCTCGAGCCGTTCATTTTGAACTTTCATATGAACAGCATGGTGAAAAACATGGCTGAATTGCATAGGATGCTAAAGACTGCTGAGGAAAACATTAAGAAAAGCTCTAGTCATGTGATGATGGTTCAGAAGGATAGCAAGAAGAGAAAACGCAAGGGCAAGACTAAAGCTTCAGATGAGATCTTGAGCTCTAAGCCTAAACCTGTTGAAAAGTCTAAGGTTGGCCCTGCTACTTCTGACACTTGCTACCACTGCCATAAGATTGGTCATTGGCGGAGAAATTGCAAGTTATACTTGGAAGAACTCAAGAAGAAGAAGGAAAGTAAGACTTCCACTTTAGGTATAAATGTTATTGAAATTAATCTCACTACTCGTCCAAGTGATTCATGGGTATTTGATACTGGATCAATGATTCACACCTGTAAATCGTTGCAGGGACTGAATAGGACAAGGAAGTGTGCAAGAGATGAATTGGATGTGCGCGTCGGCAATGGTGCAAGAGTTGCTGCATTGGCCATTGGCGTTTATTCTTTATCACTACCCTTAGGTTTAGTTTTGGAATTGAATAATTATTATTACATTCCTGCCTTGGACAGAAACATTATCTCTTCTTCATGTTTGGAGGAAGATGATTATGAATTCATAATAAAAAACAAGTGTTGTTCGATATTTTTAAATGGTATGCTCTATGGTACTTGTCCATTGATGAATGGATTATATATTCTAAATCTTGAGGATATCAATGTTTATAACATTAATACGAAGAAGCCTCGGCTTAATGATTTGAATCTCACTTTTGTTTGGCATTGTCGTTTATGTCATATAAATGAGAAACGTATGCTGAAGCTTCATAAAGATGGACTTCTAGAGTCATTTGATTTCAAATCATTTGACACATGCGAGTCTTGTTTGCTTGGCAAAATGACTAAGACGCCTTTCACTAGTCAAAGTGAGAGGGCAAATGAATTGTTGGCCCTTGTACATACAGATGTATGTGGACCAATAAATTCTACGGCCAGAGGTGGTTTTTAGTACTTTATTACTTTTACCGACGACTTTAGTAGATTAGGTTACATCTACTTAATGAAGTGTAAGTCGGAATCCTTTGAAAAGTTCAAGGAGTTCCAGAATAAAGTACAAAATCATATAGGCAAGACAATTAAATTTCTGTGATTGGATCATGGAGGTGAATATTTGAGCCATGGGTTTATGGATCATCTAAAGCAGTGTGGAATTGTTCCATAGCTGACTCCACCGAGCACGCCTCAATGAAATGGGGTGTCCGAGTGGAGGAACCGAACCTTGTTAGATATGGTCCGGTCAATAATGAGTCAATTTGATCTTCCATTGTCTTTCTGGGGATACGATCTAAAAACTGCTGCTATCACATTGAACAGGATTCCATCCAAATCTGTGGAGAGGACACCATATGAGATATAGACTAGGAAGGGTCCCGGGTTATCTTTTCTAAAGATATGGGGTTGTGAGGCCTATGTAAAATGTTTGACGTCTGATAAGCTCACTCCCAAATCTGATAAATGCTTCTTTGTAGGATATCTTAGGGAAACCAAAGGATATTACTTCTATACTCGGGAAGAAGACAAAGTGTTTGTCGCCCGGAATGGTGTCTTTCTTGAGAAAGAGTTTTTCTCTCAAAAGGAGTTAGTGGGAGCATGGTGTGACTTGAAGAAGTTCGGGAACCACTCGAAAGTGTTTCAGCTCCTATTGAACCACAACTTGATATGCAAGATGTTGTAGAACTTGTTGTCGAAACACCAGTCCCACGTCGGTCGGAAAGGGTTAGTCGTTTACCCGAGCTGTTTGTGTTTTTAACCACGGGGCAGCATGACACATTATTATTGGACAATGATGAACCTAAGACCTACTCAGAAGTGGTGATAGGACCAGACTCTGAGAAATAGTTTGGAGCCATAAGATCCGAGTTAGAATCTATGTGAGAAAATAAAGTTTGGAACTTGGTCTATCCACCTAATAGTGTCAAAACTATCGACTGTAAATGGATTTTTCAGAAATAGATAGACATTGATATAAATGTTCATATCTATAAGGCACGATTGGTGGTGAAAGGTTTCAGATAAATTCAAGGTATTGATTATGATGAAACATTTTCGTCCGTCACAATGCTAAAGTCTATCCAGATCATCCTAGCAATTGCTGCATATTATGACACAGCCTGAAGGTTTTGTCAATCCAAAAAATGTTGGGAAAATTTGTAAGCTTCAAAAGTCCATTTATGGGCTGAAGCAAACTTCTCGAAGTTGGAATCTTCGTTTTGATGAAGTGATCAAAGAGTTTGGTTTCATCAAGAATGAAGAAGAACCTTGTGTTTACAAAAGGGCTAGTGAGAGCGCACTTGTATTTCTAGTCTTATATGTAGATGACATATTGTTGATCGGAAATGATATTCCAATGCTCGATGCTGTTAAATCTTTGTTGCGAAAAAGTTTCTCAATGAAAGATCTTGGAGAGGCAACATACATATTGGGCATAAAGATCTATAGAGATAGATCGAGAAGGCTAATTGGATTAAGCCAAAGCACGTATATTGACATGGTATTGAAACGGTTCAATATGCAGTATTCTAAGAAAGGTTTCTTGTCAATGTCACATGGTATTACTCTCAGCAAGAGTCAGTGTCCTTTGACACCTGATGAGCTAGAGAAGATGAGTGTGATCCCGTATACTTCCGTAATTGGGTCCATCATGTATGCCATGCTTTATACACACATAAATGTCTCATATGCTCTAAGTGTTACGAGCAGATACCAATTAAACCCGGGTGAATGTCACTGAGCGATGGTAAAGAGTATCCTCAAGTACTTGAGAAGAACTAAGCATATGTTCCTAGTCTACGGAGGTGCGGAGGAGCTCGTTGTAAATGGCTACACCGACGCTAGCTTCTGAACCAACAAGGATGATTCGAGATCGCAGTCTGGATTTGTGTTTTGTCTCAATGGAGGCGCAGTGAGTTGGAAGAGTTCCAAGCAAGAAACAGTTGAAGATTCAACAACGGAGGCCGAGTATATTGCAGCTTCTGAAGCTGCAAAGGAGCCTATTTGGATCAGAAAGTTTGTTTCTAATTTGGGTGTTGTCCCTAGTGCGTCCAGTCCAGTGAACCTTTATTGTGATAATAGTGGTGCTATTGCACAAGCTAAGGAGCCTAGGTCACACTAGAAGTTTAAGCACATACTACGGCGTTATCACCTCATCCGAGAGATTATATATAGAGGTGATGTAAAGATATGCAAGGTGCACACGGATTCAAACATTGCCGATCCGTTGATGAAACCTCTCTCGCAGCCCAAGCATGAGGCGCACTTGAGCTCTATGGGTATTAGATACTTGTGTGATAGAGTCTAGTATATGTGAGAGAAGAAGTCTTGTCTATGCTGATGTATTTTGGATAATTGGGTATCTTGTTCCTTGAATAATTATCTTTTACATTGATCAGCAAGTATGTGACTTGTTTGTGAAACTCTTTGTTTTATCATAATGTTATTCTAATCGATCCCTAATCTCATATCATCATGTGGGACAGTGATGATTTATAGATTAGCACATTTGACTGATTGATGATCATGTTTCATGAATCATAGATACGGAGATATCAAATCAGTGATGTTGACACATGTTAGAGAATATGTGTTGGATAGACCCACCTTGAGAAACTATTAGGATTGTTATTCTTGATGTGCCATCAGTTGTCATCTCAAATGGTGTACCTGCAGAATCCTTTGACCTGATATCGTCATTGATTCCAGAATGTGTAGTAACCACTTAGGGACTTCTAAACGCTATTCCGTAACTGGGTAGTTATAAAGGATGTTTTCGGGTATGTTATGAAACATGTCTTGGGATGTGAGCGATCAAGATGAAATTTACCCCTCCTAAATAACGGGAGAGGCGTCTCTGGCCCCTCGAGATAGTTGGATTGGGAAAGTGCATGGCCATGCCACTATGATTAAAGAGTTAATAATGATTAATCTACTACTTGATCGAGTGAAGTGTCGAGCTATCACAAGGATGGCACGAATCTCGCCTTGAGCTTGACTGATGTCGTGTGGTAAAGGGATTGGTGCGTGAGTATATCAAGGTTCAGCTGATATGATCTTTTGTATGCATTCGGGGGTCAGTATGTATTGCTAGGTACCGCTATTGACTAGCGATCCAGAAAAGGTTTTCGGGTAGCGACCATTTACATATGAACCTTTTGGGTCACACGCTTAAGGGGATGTGATTTAAAGCTTGCAAGTATTGACTCTAGTGCAAGTGGGAGATTGATGGTAATATGCCCTAAAGACAAGTTCTGGAGGAACCAGAAGTTATGATTGGACTGAAACTTCCGGGCATGCTCTGGTAGCAAGTTTTAGACGAACCAGAAGTTTCGGTTGGACCAGAAGTTCCGGGCACGCTCAGGCAGCAAGTTCTGGACGAATCAGAAGTTCCGGTTGGACCGGAAGTTTTGGGCCTACTCTAGAGGCGAATTCTGGATGAATCGGAAGTTCCGGTTGGATCGGAACTTCTAGGCCAAAATAAATTCGATACAAAATGTTATTTTTGGAAGTTCTGGTTGGACCGGAAGTTCCGGGTTCAGAAGTTTCGGTTGGACCGGAACTTCCGGATTGAAATAAATTCGATACAGAAGGTTATTTTTAGACGTTCCAAGCTTAGGCCAAAACTTCCGGGCCAAACGTGTAGATTAGATCTGTTAGGCTTTAATATTGATTAAAGGCCCATCAAAGGGTTCTATAAAAGGAGAGGAGAGGCTAGGGGAAATAAGCTGTTGCTGTTGCCCCTACCCTAACCCTAGCCATCACCTCTCCCCTAGCCTCACCTGCTGTGGCCGCATCTCCCCTAACCTCACGCGTGGTACTAGCATACCAACGTGTGGTGATCCCGTCCCTGTACGTGTGGATACCGTAGAGGCGCCGCTGCAATTGCGGTGCTGATCATCTCGACGTGAGGATCACAGGGCTTCATCGTCTTCGCCATCAACGATTGGACGGTGCTAGGCGGAGTTGATCGAGGACGCGCTTTCCCAACTCTTCTTTCGCTGCCCTAGCGCGTCTCGCGACTAGAGGTAATGATCCATGATCCCGTTACTCGCATGGTTCCTAGGTTGAACAGGGTAGAAAAAGTTTTGTTTATGCTAGCGTAGCCTGCCCCGTAACCCAACACTTGGCCAATGGGCCACCGATAGGACGTTAATGGGCGAAGACGGGCTGCGTGTGACGTGGGCTGATGCTTCGTGATATTTATCTTTTAGTTAGCAAATAATTAGAGTTAGTTAGGATTCTGTGTTAATCACAGATAGCATGTCTCCTTGGCTATAAATAGCTAGACCCAGGGCTATTATAAAGGAGTTCACACAACCAATCAATCAACCTTTCGGCGCATCGCCAGCTTTAGGTATGTAGCATTAGGGCGATTCCTCGTCGGGATCAGGCAGCATCGGTTGAGTCCAATCTCTAATCATGACAGGGATAACGTATTTAGTAAACTGATTAATCTATTCATGGCTTTCTCGGTTGGGTCTGACACTGTGAATAGATTGAGTAGGTTTGCTAGTTATCGGTTTAATACATTGATTCGTCTTTCTTACGTCGTGCTTTGTTGCCTGAGTTTATGCGTTTGGTCAATCACATCGATTCAATAGATTGGCCATTCTTCATATAACATGAAATAAAATTAAGGATCTTGCCACTCATATACATATCTCACTACCATAAAAATAGTCTTTAGTGACTAAGCTTTACTGATAGATCAATAACACACGTCAGTAATACACTTTTAGTGACGGACTATTTTACATGCATCAGTAATGCTCCATTATTAGTGACGGGTCATAATGTGACCCATCACTAAAGAGGAGGCACCCCCACGACCTATCACTAAAGGGTTGAAGAACTAGTGACGGGTCGTAACTACCGCCCGTCACTAATGACCACACCGATCATTAGTTACGGGTAGTAGTTATCGCCCATCACTATAGGTGCTTCCTGGGAATAAATAAGCGGGGCCAATAGTGAACCAGCCATGCTTTCATATCACGCAGAACCCTAAACCCAAGCCTCTCATCGTCACCATCACCGCTTCATCATGCTCCTCGTCCCACCGTTCTGTCGTGGCCTCTGTTCCATCGTGGCCTCCATTGTGTCACGTCCTCCTCTGCCATCCTCCGTTCCGTCGTGGCCTCCATTTCATCGCTGCCTCGTCGTGCCTCTCCGTCCATCGCTGACTCATCCTCGTCCATCCTCGTCGTGCCTCCTCCTCCTCCCAAGGTAAGTACATGCATGCCTCCTCCTCCTCGCCGGCTAGGGTTTGTGACTTTGTGAATATGTGACTTTGTGAATATGTGAATTTATGAAAATGTGAATTTGTTTCCCTATTCGCTCAATGAAGAGTTGGCCTAGTATGAAGATGTGTGTGACAATTAGGCTCACTATTTTTGTTCCTATAGTTTATTCATGCAATGATCTTATATTATGTGCTTACTATTTATGTTTATATAGTTTGTTCATGCAATGATCTTACGTTACGTCACTTTTTTCTTCTATATTCTTTAGGAGTAAGATTTAATTAATTAGTTGTCACACGCACACCTATGAATTGAAATAGGGCCTAGTGGCGAGGAGGCCATTAAGTTGGCAGCTCGACATCTAAGAGCAATCATGTGCAACAAAATTTATGTTATGTTTATGTTATCATTTTTAGATTGTGTTCATTACATTCATATAATTTCACTTTTAAATTCGTGTTCGATGTTACATTCATATTTTATTGCATTCATTATATTCATACTATTGCATTGTGGTTATCAAATTTTATGTTCTATGTATCTTCATTATTACGCTGTACTCATTACATTCATTTTATTTCACATTTTAAATTAATATTCTATGTTACATTCATATTTGATTGTGAACATGTGAATGCAATGATGAATATGATGTCTAGGGTATCAAATTTGCTCCCCTATTCGCTTAATGAAGAGTTGGCCTATTATGAGGATGTATGTGACAATTAGGCTCACTGTTTTTGTTCTTATAGTTTGTTTCTATTTGCTCAATGAAGAGTTAGCCTAGTATGAGAATGTGTGTGACAATTAGGATCACCATTAGACTCACTATCATGGAATATTTGATGAGTTGTCACTCATAAAATTCTAAAAAGTGGCTTCGATTATTTGCCACTTTGATCTACAATCATAGACTTAGTTGGTCCCACTTGTTATCCACATAAGTGACAAATAATCAAATATCACAAACTTTTTAGTGGCAAATCCTCAAATCTCCCCACTGTGATATAGTTTGTTTCTTTAAGTTATTTTTTTCTTTAATATTCTTGTGGGATAAGATTTAATTAATTAGTTATTACACACACCTATGAATTGAAAAATAGTCTAGTGGCGAGGAGGCCATTAAGTTGGCAGCTCGACATCTAAGAGCAATCTGTGTTATTGTCTTGTTCAACATGAATTAGGGTTTACACAAGTATTATTTTTTTATCACTGTTAAATATAACATGAATTAGAAATATAAGAAGCCTCTCAAGTAATCAATAAGGCACTTCTGTCGGACATCATGCTTTCAGCAGTAGGCCTGCCGCCCCTATGGTATTATTGTCCTTTCTTTTTATGCCGTACTATAAGTGCTATGTGTAGTTGTAGTAATCCATGCCAATAATGTAGGTACCAACTTATGATCCTAAGTGTTGTCTTCTGAAAGTCAGTCATTTCATGAGGCGTCATATGGTACATACATTGTACATTATATATTCTTTTTATATGGTAACAAAACTAACAAATTGATGCGATATTATCTCACTGTTGTAATTTCTAAAAAAAGCTTTATCAATCACCAGAACATTCACAATGGTGATACTCTTGAGATATCAATAAGAGATGGCTGGACCAATATGATTGAGATTGAGAACTCTGGAGGCAGGTTATGCCTGAGTAGAGGGTGGTCTGTATTTGCTAACCAAGTCACCCTAGTAGAAGAGGACTTTGTGGTACTAACAATGGGACCCTCACTGTCTGCTATGGCTACCATTTTCAATAATTATGACAAAGAGAAGACGTCACAAGCCATAAAAGTAGACAAGAGTGATAGCGGTATCTATAGAGAACTCACATTACTTACTACACAGACATGCCTATTTTATATATGTATTTATCAGCTTTTTTATAATGGCAGGTGATGCTCCTACCAATGCTGAGAAGAAGGGGAAGCAAAAATCCAAGGAGGGTGACACTAACCAAATGGACCAATTGAAGAACATCTGTTATTTTAGCAATCATACAAATGTAACTCTAGTTAGGAAGGCTCTCTTACAAGACATCTCGATAGGTTTATCCTTCAAGACTCAGTTATATGTCTACACAATCAATCCCTCGATCATCAAGAAAAAGTCAGTGGTAAGCACTTTGCACATGTCATAATTATAAACATCTACATATATACACTTGCCTCGTCTAACTAGTTTTGTACAGATTTTATTGTAATAGTACTTTTTAAGAAAATATTGTGAGAAGTACATTACACCTCACCTACACCAACAGACCACCCAGATTCAACTGACAGTAGGAAGCACAACAATCCCAATTACAGTACATAAATCCACAGATGGATGATGCTACCTAACTACTGGTTTTAGCTAATTTCTTCGAGATAACGAGTTAGAAGTTGACACAGTATGCGTCTTTTATTTCAACATCAATAATGGTGCACTTAAGGCAACTATGTATGTGGTGTAAATTGTTATTTCTCACATTCGAATCTTATAAAACTTTGTTTTAGCTAATTTCTTTGAGATAACGAGTTAGAAGTTAATATATGTGATATTAATTTGGTTCTGAAACTTCTATGATGAATTATCTATGGTGTTCTATGATGTGCTTGTAATGTTGGATGTTGGCTACCAAATCCTAGATTTGATTCAGGATACAGCCTAAAAATAATTATTTTTTTCAAAATGATCGTATTATTAGTGACGAACGACAATAGTAATCTATCGCTAAAGGGTCATGACAGGTGAGCCGGCAGGCCCCCTTTAGTACGGGTGGATATTGTCACCCGTCACTAAAGAGTGACCCTTTAGTGACGGGTGCTCACCCGTCACTAATGATCTGGCTTCACATGAGAATGACGAGAGACATGCCCATCACTAATATAGGTTATTACCCGTCACTAATAGGATTTTCTGTGGTAGTGTCTAGTAGTAGTAGCTTCTGAAATGGGATAAGGATATAGATAAGGATGCGGATAAGGATATCCACAAGTGATATTGACGTATGTTATAGAGTTAGAACTAGAGCTATAACTATATTGGGGAGCGTTGAACGTTTGTTGTCAACCTCGGGGAGTAATTGTTAAACCTTTTTGGATGGCATACCATGGTTTGTGTCATGAGTGGCATGCGTATAACATGTCTCGCCTACAACAAAATAAATGTTAGTCACTTAATGATATTGCAACAACAAATTTGTACAAGATATATAACTGTGAATTGAATTGACGTGTAAAATGGATTGGACTTCATGTATGCGATGTATTTTTGTTCATCTTGGTTTATATCTTTATGATAGTTTAATATTTTTGAAAATTTATCTCACCATAAATTATATTAATTTACCTACTATTTTTTATAATTTTTTTTATTTTTTAATTCCAAATGAAACCAGTCATTACTTCGCTACCGATCGTGAGCCGTACGCGGTTGGTTTTGTCAACTCTGGACGAAATCAACTGTTGTACGTATGATTAAAAATCTCAAGTTGTTTCATTTTCTCCGTACGTGTTGGGGCCTTTTGGTACAGAGATAGAAAGTCCAAGTCCTAACATGCAGGTACTGCACATTGTGAATTGACTAATGTCTACTTGCAAAAATCGGTCACATTACACAGTTAAAACAATAAAGCTTCCGAATAGTTCGAGATTACGCAATGTACTACATTTGAGCATTTCACCCCTATATATGCCACACGAAGGCGCTCTATAGACCTATACCGAGCCCCAACACAAACCAACAACTAAACATTGAGAGAAGCTGATTAGTGCAACAATGAATGTCTCCGTAGCAGCAGTAGCTAGGGCCATGATGTGTTTTCTATCAATGATGTTCTTCGCAGAGGCACAGTTGTCGGCCACAACCTTCTTCGGGGTCGACGGAGACGATGGGCTCTTGAATATCCCTTCGAATGAGTCGCTGGCTCACTGCTCCTCCCGCTGTGGGGATGTCAACGGCATCTCCTACCCATTTGGGATAGGACCTGGCTGCTTCCGGCCAGGCTTTGAGCTCACCTGTGATAACACCACTCAACCTCCCACACTGTATATAGGAAGCACTCGTACTAGGATCATTGCAATGTGTTCTGAAAGCGGCGAGGTTGACATCCCTTTAATTGGCTTCAACGTTACTATGAGGCCGGACGTCCATACCTACATTAGATCCTGGGAGTCTCCTGCCAAAGGTTTTGTCATAGGAAATTGGAGCATCCTATACGTCGTCGGTTGTGGCGTGGAGGTGTACTTGCTTGATCGTGATACGAACGAGACCATGGGTTCTTGCATGACTCTATGTTCCAACGACCTAGAAATGATGGAGAAGCAAGCAGGTGGCGATTGTAATGGTATAGGTTGTTGCACGATCAACACAACAAGGGAGCTGCAGGGCTTTCGGTTAAGGTTTTTCCTCCAAGACGACGACAACATCACACAACAGTTCGAATGGATGCAGTATGCCAAGGCTTTCTTGACGTATGATGACTCTTATGTGTTTAGCACAAGAGATCTTGTCTCCAGTTGGATCAACGAAAGTTCCATTCATGGTACGACTACGCTCTATGGTAATATCATGGACCAGCCAAACTGTCAAAGCGCATCTATGAACAACGCAACCTATGCTTGCAGCAACAATGCTAAATGCTGGGATGCAGACAATGGAGGTTATTACTGTTACTGCCCCGATGGTAATCCCAACGGCAATCCTTATGCTCCCTACGTCTGCACAGACGGTGAGACTCCTATATTTACCACAATCCTCATTTTCTATTTCCATTGAATTTGTTAACTTAGACAACTAGCTATGTATGTAATTCTTATACTGAATACAGTAAGCAATACGCAATCACTTCTTTCCTATTAACTGGTCGGTTTTCTCACCCAATTTTCTATGAAGCTAGATTTACACCGTACGTACCGTTATAGTCTAGACCCACCGCAATCAAATGTTGTATTTCTTTTTATCTTCAATTAATTTGAAATTTTCTAGGCCACCAGAGCTAACATAATGACTCATGTGCCCTCTCTTTATAATATAAGAGTTCTTTTAGAATACATCTCTTACCTCTTGAATTAATTAATGTCAACTATTGGTTAGAAAAAAATAAGATGTTCTATTACCTCTTAGGAGGGTAAGACGTCGACTTCTTTTAATCATGGCCATTAAATCAGAGTGATGTGTTACCTCCTAAGAGGTAAAACATCGATTTTTTTTAATTATGGTCGTTGCATCTATAAAAATAAACCTTCTTATTAATTCAATGTATATTAAAATTTACATAATATGATTGATTGATAGATAGATATGGGCATGTGTTTCTTCTGGGGAAAATAAGAAACATGTATTAGAGCTAGCATTTCCAAGTAATTAATTATCATGAAGAGATTATCTTTATGAGTGTAGTGTAATTTAAGGACAATTTTCTGGTGCATTTATTAGCAATAGAATAGATCATAACCTTTTTTCTCTTTCTATCTAAGGACTAAAAACAATTTCTATTGCTATCTTGATTAGTTGTAGTAGAATTTAAAAAGGTAAAATTGTTAAAAAAATGAGTGATGCAGAGGTAACAACCGACCAGTGAAGTATATATATATATATATGAAAATTCTCATATTGATCAATTAAAGTATTAATTTACCTTTCAAAATCGACGAGTAAAGCCAATTCCACTATTATTATTATACTATCAATAGAATAACCTTGACATTACTCTAATTTCAAAAAAAATAACATAGTACCGAAGGCGTATCATAAAACTTCGATCCATTTATTTTCAAAACCGAAATGTTCCAAAGTTTGTTTTTAGTATATTCTGTCAATTTTATACTACTCTGAGCTCTTTGGTACAAACTTTACACATGCATGCGGTTTGATTAGTAAATCAAAAATCATCTACCCAATTTTGATAGCCGTACCCATTTATTTTCATGCCCCCTGTTGAAAAAAGAAGACTTAATTTCCTTTGTTCGTAATTTAAGTTCTTCCATCATTTACTGTTCCCGGCCAAAAAATATCTTAAATCATTCTATCCAAGAAGCAGGTTACAATCCCATTTCTGAAACAAATTGTACGAGATTATGTGGAGACACGGGCGTTCCCTTTCCATTTGGGCTTGAAGAAGGTTGCTACGCGCTTGAAAAGTTTCAACTTAACTGCACAGGAGGAAAACTTGTTCTCGATCGAGGAGGCGTTGCATATCTTGTCAATAACATTTCAGTGGACAATGGATATATGAGAGTTACCAACAAGCGGAGCAGCTCAATTTCCAATGAAACAGAGATCAGGATAGTTGCTCGTACCAAGAACGGCGTGTCAGAAGACGACCCTTTGCGACAACTTTTTGATTTATCTCAAGAGTATGATATGAAGATGTGGTGGGCTGTTGAGAATCTGACATGCCAACAAGCTAATGACAAGGAGTACAATAATTCTTATGCATGCCTCAGTGCCCACAGCGATTGCATTGACGTCAATGTCACCCATGGGGTAACTCCGCTTGGTTATCGCTGTAAGTGCTCTCCTGGCTTTGAAGGAAATCCATACATCCAAGATGGCTGCACAGGTGCACCTCTCTCTCTCTCTTCCCTACGTGGGTCGCTGATTCAATGCTTAGATATTAAGTATAACATTATACTATTAATTGATCTCAACTATCGAGTTTAAAAGATAAAATAGTATATTTATTTGATTATATTATAGATATAATCCTAATTAGTTAACTTTTATATATGGCCGATCCAAATCTCCGCTGAGTCCATTTTATGGTCTTCACCATTTATAGGCTACTAACAAAATGCTCGTGCTTTGTTATAAACAAAAAAAATATATTATAATGTTGTCTAAAATAAATCAAATATATTTTAATATGATATATGTTATTCGCTTTTAATTATATGTATCAATCCATTTTTATTAGTTTGTTGTGTAATATTAAATAGTATCAAGGAGTAAACTATAAAATTATAATAGGAGTAGGTGGGTGACAGTCTGACAGATTCATCGCTACTTTGTTCTTTTAAAAAGAGTATAGATCTTCACTCATAGATGTTGTTTCCGTGGTACGACATTAAAACTCACCACATAGCAGGGTTCATCGTTCGTTCCCGATTTAATCTTGCTTGTGTTTGTTAACATGAACCCACAATACTTGCGTGCAAATTAAAAGCGACGATCAAAAGGCATCAAACAATAAATCAGTATCTTATTACCACACACAACATTTAATAAACGGTTGTCTGATACACCATTTTTTTCATCCATACAGCAAATTACATTACGGTCAAAACAAAAAAAATATACTATCTAATAAAATATATACAGTTCATACGTTGTCCAATGTCCACACACCCTGCAGCCTCCTTGTTCCTTCCAATCAATTGTCTACAAGTACAAATTTTCCTATAACCCGAAATAATTGTACGATTTTCGATTCCAAACTATTCCAAAACCTCATGATCTGTTCACTCCTTTAGAACCAAAGTTCATATGGATATAAAAAAACTGATCATAATAATCAACACCTATCAAGAGAATTAACAGGGGAATACAAAAAAAACTACGGTAGCAGCAATGCCACATTTGCAAATCTTTCAATAAACATCATTCTAATAAAAATATATTTCATGATTTACCACTGCTAAAAAAGTGAATTTGTCACTTTACCTTACAGTTCTTATATGTCATCTGCACAAGTAGCAAATAATCTTTTTAGTGGCAAATCCTCAAATCTACCTTCAATAAATATCGAAATAATTGATCTCTGCAGTCAAAGAAAACAAAGCAAATACCATTGCATCTGCTTCAACCTCTAAGCGTGTGTTTGGATTGAAGACAATGTGGGACGAGATGGGATCATGCCTGTTTTTTGGGATAGGATGATCCAGTTTCTGTTTGGTTGTAGGGATGGAATGATTCCTGTTTTTTGTTTAGTTGAAGGGATGAAATGGGATGGAATGATTCTATCTGTTATTTGGTTTGAGGACTGAAGTGGGACAAATGAATATGGTTACCTCCCAACAAATGAAATGGGATAAATATGCTTAACATCCGAGCAGAATTTTAATTTTATCAGAAAAAATCTGGCAAATTCAGATTTGAACAAATATATAACAGCACTCAACTGAATTACAAATTAATCAACAGAATTTCAACAAGTATTAATCAACTGAATTTCAACAAGAATAAGGAAAAAATGAACTGGAAAGAGATGAGCAGCGGTGGGAGGGTCTTGCGGTAGGCGTGGCTACGGGGAGGGCCACGGCGGCGGGCGGGCCGCGACTGCAGGGAGGGCCCGGCGGTAGGGAGGCCAACGGTTGCAGGGAGGACGCGATGGCGTGACGGCGAGCAGGGCGTTGATCTGGGTCACAGTGGACGGCGTGGCTCAGATCTGGAGTGCAGCGGTCGACGCGGAGGTGGGAGGTCGTGGCAGCAACCGTTTTTGGCATTGGGCAGACCACGGCGGTGGCTAGGAACGGCGGCTGCTAGGTGCGACGGCGAGCGGGGCACGGCTCAGATCTAGAGCGGAGCGGATGGTGTGGCGGTAG
>KE372028.1:236722-248691 GCA_000418225.1 Zizania latifolia
GAACTTCCGACTCCAATCGAAACTTCCGAAACAGACCTTCTGTATCGAATTAATTCTGACCCGGAACTTCCGACTCCAGTCGGAACTTCCGAAATAGACCTTCTGTATCGAATTAATTCCGACCCGGAACTTCCGGTTACAACCGAAACTTTCGGTTCGTCCGAAAAACCAAATTCAGGGGCTGTCCCGGAACTTCCGGTCCTACCGGAACTTCCGGATGCTCCAGAACTCCGGAACTTCCGGCTATAGCCGGAACTTCTGATTCCCCCAGAATTTTCTTGGGCACAATTCCATCAATAAGTTGATACCATAGGGATCCGCCTACTACTAGAAGCACGTTGTCTGGCGGGAGTGCCCTATTGATTACTTGGGAGGCTTGCTATGTCCTTAATTCATGTTATATTTGACAATGATGAAAAAAGCACAATAATACTTGCATAAACCCTAATAAACAAAACTCAGTATTTTGAATGTATCGATACGAGAGAATGCGGCTAGACGGGTGGAGGCAGAAGAATAACATAATCATATTACATTAGTATCGAGAAGTCAAAAGCTTATACACTTTTAAAGAATCCATCATTGCTTACACTCAATGGTGTACTCAAATATATACATTTTCAAACATATACATACACTGCCAAAGAAGTATACTCAAAAATTGTATACAAAAATTGCAAACCAAGATACATTATACACTCTCAAACATATACATACACTTGATCATTTCAATCCTCAAAGGTGTACGCAAAAATCCAATATCATGAATGAAACTGAGGACTAACATTTTGGCACAAGTGAAATGTGAAAGTGCATCGGCTTCTAACAGTAAATGATCTTAGTACTACTTTGAGCAAAGTTATTATGTACACTTTGCTCCACAAACAGCAGGGAAGCTCTCTCAATCGATGTCTAAACCCTAACTAAACCCTAAATACAAACAATGTGAGAGTAGGGGGCATCAAACCTCACACGGCTGGGTGGATGCGAAGTTGGCAGAAACGGAAGGGCGGAGAAGGCCAGACGGCCGAACGGCCGGATGGCGGAGGCGGAGACGGAGACGGTGGGACGGCGAAGGCGGAGATGGAGACGGTGGGACGGCGGAGGCAGAGGCGGAGACGGCAGGACGGCAGGATGGTAGGACGACGACGGGCGAGTAGACAATCTGCAGGATGGTGAAAAATGACTAAGTCCCAGCGCATATATATAGGAAGTTTATCAGTGCCAGTTCTAAAATGGAACCACCACTGATGGTGAAAAATGACTATCAGTGCCGGTTCAAATCAGGGTTCAGAGTATGATTTCTAGAGATAATATTTTACTGACATGGAAAGATATGACATCATATAAAAAATCGTAGGTTGAAACTGCCCTTACCGTTCCACCAAATATATTTTTGGGATTTACTTATTAATGACATTTATCGTTAAAGTGGATGGTTATCACGCTAACTAAATTAGACTAGTTAGCTTTGTCCAGCCACTATAGATTACCGCTAACCAATCGGTTGATGATTTGGTTAAACACTAGTTCACAGCTTGAGGGTTTAAGGATTGAACCTACTGCATGCTCCAATAGATATCTAAGTGGATCTACAAGTAATTGGTAATTTAATGGGGCTTTTTTATGCTAGATAGAAACACCCCATAATGACAAATTATGAGGTGGATGTTTATTTTGCTTTGAAGCTACATAGCTCGAGTTTATGTGCTTTCTACAATTTGCACATATGATCAATTATCCATAGGCTATAAGTAATTTGAGGTGAGGTGATTTCAGGAGAGAACAGATATAATTTGTAGCATAAATCAATCATCTAGTTGCTAGAAATAACTAAGCTGATGTGGCTTATGAAAGAAGAGATAATTAGCATTAACTATATAACTAAGTGAGAGGTGACTACAGGATAACTTGTGAGGACACGACCTATGCATTGCTGCGTTGTGTGTCAAAGATTCTCCTGAGAGACAGAAACCTGAAACTCCTATATGCTTTTGATTTTTGAACTGATGCCCTTGAGAAAGCTAGAAACATGAAACTCCTTTTAAGTGTTTTTTTAATTAACTCCCCTGTGAAAGCTAGAAGCGTCAAACTTCTTTTATATGGTTTAAAAACTAATTTCCAGAAAAAAAAAAAGGTTCAATCCGATGAGAAGGTTCTCTGTTATGTGGGTCATTTCTTAAGCTTCTGGACAGTGCTGATCAAGGAGGGATGCAAGAAAGAAATTTGAACTGATCAAATGATTGATTAAGACAGCTTCTTACTAGCTGTAACGAAACTTTTTTTATAAGTTATGTAATGAAAATGATCTATAAAGTTGCTTTCCATTTTTTCCTTAACAAGAAAATGAAGCGGACATATCACTCGTCCTCGTTTGAAAAAATATCGGGTAATGCGATTTACATAGGCTCTAACTCCCGCTATTGCTTTCTCTTTTCATTTCATTTTTTTGAGAGTGGAATATATTGCTTTCTAGAGTAGTCATTCTTTTTTAATTTATAGGGATGAATTATTAACTGAATTATCTGTACAACCCTATCGAAATTACGATTTCTCAGAAAAAAAATCTAAACCGTGCTGATGAATAATTTTTTTTAAAAAAAATTACACTAAAAGCGTAGAGAATTTCATACGGTTAATAATTCCATACCTCTATAAGCACGAGATAATGAGACCTTAACAGGTCAACGCCCCCACAGTGGTACTCTGTTATATATCTCTATCTGTTACCATCGAGTTTTTCTGTAACTGATGTGTTTTACTGCTTAGCTATTATACGTTCGGAACTTTCGTCGATCTAAAGCGATGTAGAAATGCACGGGCGACCTGACCTGATGCTTATCCTAGGCTGCAAGTAGACGTAATAACAGCATTAGTTTCAACATATAAGACAGCAGCTACTCATACACCCAGTCTAAATTACGATTACCTTACACTTATAGGACGCAAGATCATCCATGCATGACAGCATGTTTAAAATTGCTTACAAACCATTTGTCCAGTGGCAGAGCCAAGAAATCTCTAGTGCCTGAACAGATCTAAATTTGTTGAGCATTTGCTGTGAAAATACTACTTCAATCTCTACGAAAACGTTAAAAATTGACAAACCATCTGTCCAGTGGCCGAGCCAATAAACTTCTAGTGCCTGCACACATCTAAATATACTGATCATTTGCTGTGAAAATACTACTTCAATAAACTACTAGTGGCAGAAGCCAGGCCACTGCAGGGGCTGCCCGTGGGGTATGAGCTACCACTGAAAGCAAGACTAGCAATTAACTTAGTGAGAGGTGACTATATAGTTATATAGGATAACTTGTGAGGACACGTCCTATACATTGCTGCGTTGTGTGTCCAAGATTCTCCTGAGAGATAGAAACCTGAAACTCCCTTTATATACTTTTGATTTTTGAACTGATGCCCTTGAGAAAGCTAGAAACATGAAACTCCCTTTAAGTGTTTTTTGAATTAACTCCCTTGTGAAAACTAGAAGCGTAAAAAACTCCTTTTAAGTGTTTTTTGAATTAACTCCCTTGAGAAAGGTAGAAACATGAAACTCCTTTTAAGTGTTTTTTGAATTAACTCCCCTGAGAAAGCCAGAAGCGTCAAACTTCTTTTATATGGTTTAAAAACTAATTTCCAGAAAAAAGGTTCAATCCAATGAGAAGGTTCTCTGTTATGTGGGTCATTTCTTAAACTTCTGGACAGTGCTGATCAAGGAGGAATGCAAGAAAGAAATTTGAGCTGATCAACTGATCAATGATTGATTAAGACAGCTTCTTACTAGCTGTAACGAAACTTTTTTTATAAGTTATGTAACGAATGATCTAACTCCCGCTATTGCTTTCTGTTTTCATTTCTTTTTTTAGAGTGGAATATATTGCTTTCTAGAGTAGTCATTATTCTCTTTTACTTTATAGGGATGAATTATTAACTGAATTATTTGTACAACTCTGTCGAAATTACGATTTCTCAGAAAAAATAATCTAAACCGTGCTGATGAATATTTTATTTGAAAAAAATTACACTAAAAGCGTAGAGCAATTCATACGGTTAATAACGAGATAATGAGACCTTAACAGGTCAACGCCCCCATAGTGGTACTCTGTTATATATCTCTATCTGTTACCATTGAGTTTTTCTGTAACTGATGTGTTTTACTGCTTATTATACGTTAGCAACTTTCGTCGATCTAAAGCGATGTAGAAATGCACGGGCGACCTGACCTGGTGCTTATCCTAGTCTGCAAGTAGTAATAACAGCATTAGTTTCAACATATAAGACAGCAGCTACTCATATACCCAGTCTAAATTATGATTACCTAACACTTATAGGACGCAAAATCATCCATGACAGTATTTTAAAATTGCTTACAAACCATCTGTCCAGTGGTAAAGCCAAGAAATTTCTAGTGCCTGAACAGATCTAAATTTGTTGAGCATTTGCTGTGAAAATACTACTTCAATCTCTACGAAAACACTAAAAATTCACAAACCATCTGTCCAGTGGCCGAGCCAATAAACTACTAGTGCCTTAACAAATCTAAATATACCGATCATTTGCTGTGAAAATACTACTTCAATCTCTACGAAAACACTAAAAATTCACAAACCATCTGTCCAGTGACCGAGTCAATAAACTTCTAGTGACTGAACAAATTAAATCTAAATATACTGATCATTTGCTGTGAAAATACTACCTTCAATCTCCACGGAAACACTAAAATTTTTATTGCACGTTCGAGGACGAGCCCGGTCAGTCGCCCGGGGTAGCCGGGCGGTGGATCTGTCACTGCATCTGTCGCTAAACGTGGTTTTCATCAACAGATAGCTCTGTGTTAAGAGAAGTCTACCGTGTTAATCGAGGGTCGCTATGACATGGTTTTCACACTCCCTGTTGAGTGTTAGATACGGCAAACTGCGTAACTGTCTTCCTTCTTGCAATAGGCAATAGTACAAATAATGGTATTATCGCATTCAAATGTTATTACATAAGGCGTGACATAAGTACCAGCTGCTACTAGGCGAAATTAATCGATGTAAGTATGACTAAATTCTCAACTTGTGTTCAGTGAAACTGGCGGTGCGCACATGCACGGAAGCAGTGGAAAACGATTTTTCTGTATCAGAGCTAACTTAATTAGCTTGCATATTTTTTCTTCTACAAAGCTGCAACATAATTTGGACTTTAAAAACAAAACTAGAGTTACATTTCATTGTTTTATTTTTTCTTGTCTTGGTTCTATTATTGTTCTAAAATGCAATAATCTTATCTCAAAATTATCTTTCATTATAAAAAAAGAGAGGCTACAGATTATTTTAAAAATAAGAAGCAGTGATAACTTTTTCGAGCATACACGAGTTTTCCTTTATAGTATATTTATGTTGGTCCATGGAAAAGAAGTTACAGGGAGAGGAGAAATGACCAACATGTTAAAGATGTTTTCCTTTATTAGTGTTAGGGCCTTTTGGCACGGAGATAGAAAATCCACGTCATAACACGCCTACTGTGAACTGCCAAGTGTTTACTCGCAAGAATTGGTCAAATTACACAATTCTAAGAAAAAAATTCTGAGTAGTTATAAGTTATACTTATATATATAGCAAATTTTATGGTATAAATAAATGTGAACCATTTATTTTATTCGATCGAACAACTATTATTAAGGAGTACACCATATACCTCATAAATAGGTAAGACTTCAAAAGAATCATAGCCCTTGATTAAGTGTGATTAAATTAATTAAATTAAATTGAATTTGGCCATCGCGACACCCCGCCGGTCGCTCACTCTGTCCCAACCCACCGCTCTTGGCGCTCCCGCCGCCCATCCTGGACTCCCAGATGCTGCTGCCCCACCGCAGCGGCACCCTACCCACCACACCTCATCCCCTGTGTCGCGCCCCTCGTGCACCGCGCGCAATGTGCGTTGCGCGTCGTGCCCCGTGCGCTGTGCCCCACTCCCCTCCCCGTCGCTTGCCACGCTGAAGCCGCCCCACTGCCCTAGTGATGGGCATGCAACTTAAGAGCAGGAGAAATGGAGAAAGGAAGAAGAAAAGGGTGAGGAACTGAGAGAAAGAGAGAATAAACATTAGAAAATATGACCTATTATCTCCTAGAAAATAATATGTCACCTTATTTGAATCTGAGCCATTAGATCAACAGCAATGAATGGTCCAGAATAATTTTGTAAAATCCGTTTTCTCGAAGAAATTCAAAAACGTATTTGAAACTAAACTTAAGTTTGAAATTATGAAATTTTGATTTAAACCTTGATGCCAAAATAGAATTTTCTCCAAAACAATAGTAATTAATATTTCAATCCAAAAACACTATTCACCATCCAATAAATTTGTTCCTTTCTAATCCAATCATCTAATTCAAATTTCGAAATTCAGAATACTTCAATCTCAAATATTCATCTCCAAATAGCAAATTCAAATTTATCTCCCAACAAAACATATATGTATATACGTATACACGTATAATACGTATATATGTGTATATATCTCCAACTTTACTTTTGAAAAGGGTATAGTCTCAATCCCTTCTCCAATTCAAACTATCTTTTCATTCAAATCTGCATCTTCTTTTCTGCTTTTGCTCCTTTTTCCTATTGCATGCTGCAAAGCAGCCGTTCGGGCCGACCGCTACTGCGCTAGGTTAGCCGCGCCTGTTGCGCCGGCTGAGCCCTGGGGGCGTCGTGCGCCTCCCACACGCCGCGCCACCCATGCCACGCTGGCCGTGCCAGCTCGCCCCACGCCACACGCCGTCGCAGCGACTACCCGCTGGCCACGCCTAGTGCGCCACGCCAGTGCGCCGCGCTGGCTATGCCAACGCGCCGCTCACGCCCAGCCAGCTGCGCCTCGCCGTCCGTGCCGATGTGCCCGCGTTCGCGCCCGTCCGCCATGTCGCCTGTCCTGTTCGCGCCGTGGCACATGTGCCAGGACCACGCCGCTGCACCGTCCGCCCACTCTTTTCGCCAGATTTCCTGCGACCCCATGCTGAATGCGTGATCAGGCTGACCCCTATGTCCCGCCAACGGTCAGACGGTCAAGCCCCGCGCTGGCCACCAACTCGCCGACGTCACCCTTGTCTCCACGTCACGCCAAGCCATGGCCGCCGGTCTCCACCTTCCCAAAGCTTCTCTGACCCTATAATGCCGCACTCGTCGCCCTTGTTCCACACCCGCCCGCCCATCGAAACCCTAGCATCGCCGGGGACTTGAGCCATCTCCGCCGATGTCGGTAAGTGGCCATCCCTCTCTGTTTGCTCTCACCGTTTCATGCATATGCGTTCTAATCATGCTTCAGTATGTCGCCGGTCTCCATTCCGCAGAACGTTACCGGAGTTCACGTTGTCGCCATCGCTCGCCTCCACTCGAATCCGACTAAGGAATATCCATTCGCCAATCCCTTGTACCAGTAGCTTCTTAAGACCTCCTAGATCATGTTCCATAGGGTAGAAAGGTCTGAGCGTCGCTGGATCTCGCCGGCGCCGTTCCGCCCGGAGCACGGCTCGGGTTCACCGTCGCTAGCATGATGCAGACCCCCGTGACTCGATCGGAGGCTACAACTAGGTCCCTGGTAGTGTTAATCCCGTGAAAAGTACCGCCATTGGTGGCCGAAGCTCCACCTGTGCCTCCTGCGCCGAACATATTCGGTTTTACCCCCTTTTGATTTCTAGAGAAAACGTGTACTGTATTGTCGATCCAAACTGGTAGATGTGTTCCTTGCATGATGATGTAGCTACAGTTCAATTTTCATGGTAATCGGAGTTAAATCGAAGGAGTTATGATCTGGGGAAGTCTCGGCCATCTGTGTCATCTTCTTCCTCCAGTCGAACCCTCCTCTCTGTTTTGTGTCTCTGGCGAAACGAGCCCATCTATTAGGAACCACTATCCTCAGCTGCCAATCTCCGCCTGGTGTCGACACGTACCCTTGGGCTACGGTCCACACCACGGTGCGGCTGAGCGCCGGGCCCACCGGCTAGCTGCCTGAATCCCGCACCACCCGTGTTGAGACACGTGGCCGCACATTCCCTACGCGCTCCCGCGTGCCTATGCCGTTGCTACCATGTGGGGCCCACGTGTCGGTGCCCCGCTCAGCGCACCCGCCAGCTGGCGCCGCTCAGCCGAAGTAAACAGTGCTCTTTCTAATTTCTGAAATCAATACTGATCTGGCCCATTTAAATAATAATCCTTTTCTATTTTCTGAAAATAGAATAAACTTTAGAAAATCTTAGAAAATCCATTTTAGCTCCAAATGACTTCATTCTAGAACCATTTTTTTTTAAAATCCCAACTTTATTTTGGCACTATTTAAATTAAACTTGTAATTTTCCTTATTTGCTTTTCTTTATTGTGTGCTTATCGCGGTACAGCTCCCGACGCCGACGCTTCTCAAGACCCCCTAGCTGAAGATCCCGATTTCGACCCATCCCAAGACAAGTTTCCTTTGAACATTCTTGCTCCTATGAAATGCTTGAAATGTTTTGAAACTTACATATGCATGATTAGGTTGCGCACTCACGTATACTAATAAGTCTATTGCTTGAGCAATTATGACAACTAAAACCTAAACTTGACAACTTAGCGTCCTTGTTATTGAATACCTTGAAATACCTTTGTCAATTTAAGATTTATTATTACCACCATTGTTTTACTTTATGCTTTCAATTGCTTTTAGTACATTTCTTGAAATATAGGTGCGCTACACACACTTACACACTCATTCTAAAACATGACGACTAGATGTAGATGGGTGATGTGTTGATTTTTGTAAATGTGTTGTGTTGAAATAAGATTGTTTTATTGCAAAGTTGTTAAGTGCGGTTGTCGCTTGAGGTTGCGATTGCGCTTAATGGTTAAGGACCGATTCCTTGGGAAATAGCATGAGCACAACTTCGTGCAACCTTGCGGGTACGTGAGAGGTACCCCTGAGCTAGTACTTAGCGAGTTTAGGATATTCTGACTACCGATAGATATGGAATCACCGGGGTGGCTCGAGGTTTCACTTGCAAAGTCCCTAACGGGCATGAGATTTGAGGCTGAGGCCAGTGGTTGAGTTGATGAGTTAGTAGTGGAGCACTCGCGGGATTCCAAGGGAGAAGAAGGAAGCATGGCTTCCTGATCTTTTGTCGAGGACCTGTCTAGGTGGCAGTGGGGTATCCTAGGTTGGCTTAAGAAAGACCTTGTCCTGAACCTCCTCTCTGTCATGGGTAGCGGAGTGAGTTCGAGTCACAAGGATAAAGTGTGCACCTTCAGTTGGAGTAAAACCTGTTCGAACAGTTGTACCCACGGATATGGACGAGTGTAGAGCGGGAAGTCGAAAGACTTCATAGGGAGCGACGTGAGAATTCCAAACTAGTTCAGCGATAAAATTGAACTTGGGTTGAGATTATGATAATAATGGGAACACTTTCCTGATGGATAGGCAAGGTAGTACCGAGGAACAACATAAGAGATGAGATGATATTCGTAATAAGTTGAGTTGATGGAAAATATGTTGGGATTTGTTGAAAAGCAATCTCGGGATGGTGAAAATGTGGAATTGGTTTAGTTATTGAACTATACTACTATTATGGGAGCGGTTAGAGGTTGGGACCTCTATCCGTGGGTATCAGCACTTAGAACTTTTAAACTGCATTCCTTTGAGAACCATTGCCGCTCTTTGTACCCTTTATGTATATTTTATTCCCAAGACTTGCTAAGTACTCTTGAGTACTCAACCTTAGTTTTATCCCCAATCCAGAGTTTGTGAATCTTCCCGAAGACGAGGAGAACTACGAAGATGAAGTTGAAGACGTTGCTGTTGAAGACCTAAAAGATTAGGGTTTTGGGTATAGTCCCCAAGTTATATACACATGATATGTTACTAAAATGTTCTTACTCCTCGAGTTACCTTTTTACAAAACTGATTTATTAATTAAAAATTGGTTTTCTTTTTGTATAGTATGGCCGCCCGATAGTTCCATTGCTCCTTGGCAGATGACTTCGATGGGTTTACCTTTCAACTACGCGAGCTCGCCCGTTACCTAGGCTATAACGAGCCAACCATCGATGCTGAGATTTTCCAGGAGATCCCAAGGCGATGCACGATCACCTTGCGCCTACGTCCTACCCTGTTCACATTCCGTGAGCGAGAGTTCCCCTTGACCAATACTAACCTAGAGTCCGCCATACAGGAGGTCTCCACCGTCGCCACTTCCCGTTTGTGCCTAGCCCATCATACCCAGCTCGCTACCTCCATTTTCTGCTATCTTCCCACTATAGGCTATGGTGAGACCTTCCTCCGTTTCCCTGGTCCCCGGAGTGATACTGATCCTACTGTCGACCACCTGCTTTGGTTCATGAAGTCCCAAGACTGTCTGTACCATCATCTCAGTGACGCTTACGATACTTTACGTAAGCAGTACATTGCACTTCACGGACAGCTTCCACCTGCTATCCTTGCTCCTACTGAGATACCCGCTGCTGCAGCAACCGCTCCACCCATACTCGTTGCAGAGCCTGTACCTATTGTTGCCCCACTTAAGGATCCCCCGTTGCCAGCAGCCACTTAGCCACCACCAGTTGCTCCTGTTCCACCACCTACCGTAGCTCCATCACCTGTCGTCACCGCACCACCACTAGCTGCTACACCTTCTCCTAGCATTCCCACATAGTACCCTCCTTTGTGTATTCCTAGTCTATGTCGTGTTCACACTAATTCTGATGATAAGGGACGTCAGATCCTTACCACCGAGCAGTACCGAGCTCGTTCCAGACGCCTACCTGGAGAGATTCCACCTACCACCGTGGAGTTACTTGCCCGCTCTACTGCACCCAAGTTTACTCTCTCCTCACCCACTCCACCATACGTCCCATACATTCCGAACCAGCTCGTGTCACCTTCGCCTCTACTGGTGGGTCCCCATGAACCCAATGGCTAGGCCACTAGGGGCAGCAAGGCATGGCTGGCCGGGGGTCGACTGGCCAGCGGTGGGAGAAGTAGTTGGCGGCGATGAAGGAGGAGCTTTGGCAGCACCTAAAATCATGGATTTAGGACCTCACCGGTGCCTAGGTCAGTATGATGGAATTATGCCCAAGAGAATTCTGGGGGAACTGGAAGTTCTAGCTGAGGGCCAGAAGTTCTGGGTTCTGGAGCATCCGGAAGTTCCGGGCCAGCCCTAGTTTTAGTTTTCTGGAGGAGCCAGAAGTTTCGGTTGGACCGGAAGTTCCGGGCCTACCTGGACGAACCGAAAGTTCTAGTTAGACCGGAAGTTCCGGGTCGAAATAAATTCGATACAGAAGGTTATTTTCAGAAGTTCCGGTTAGATCCAGAACTTTTGGTCCAAGCGAACAGATTAGATCTATTGGGCTTTAATACAGATTAAAGGCCCATGACAGGGTACTATATAAAGAGAGGTGGGGCAAGCACGAAAAGGTTGCTGGTTGTTGCTGCTATTGCTCCAAGTTGAGAATCCTAGCTGCCACATCTCTTCTCTTTTTGATTGCAAGTGTTGTGATCGATCTCCCCGGATCTCACGAGTGGTGCTAGCATGCCGGCGGGAGGTAATCCTGTCCCCGAACGTGTGGATACCGTGGAGGCACTACTCCAATAGTGGTGCTCGTCTTCTTCTCGTGGAGATCGCCGGATCGGAGGATCGCGTCGTCTTCATCGCCAGATCACCGATGAACGAACAGAGCCAGGAGGAGTAGCTCAAGGACACACTTCATCGACTCTACTTCCGCTGCCCGAGCGTGTCTCGTGGCTCTAGGTAACGATCCATGATCCCATTACACGCATGGTTCTTAGGCAAATGGGGTAAATTTTTGAAATTAAGCGCTAGCGTAGCCTCCTCATAATCCAACACAGTAGAGCGGTGCCTTGGACCTCAGGGGTGGTTAGGAGCACGCCGCGGCATGGCTGGAGGTGCTCGGGGCAGCGCGATGCGGCCGAGCGCAAGGGGTGACGGCCCAGTCGCTGG
>KE372028.1:293327-305518 GCA_000418225.1 Zizania latifolia
AATAAAGGATGGGTTTTTGAACCTCATATGGTCTCAAGTTGGACTAAACCAAAGAATTAACTGGAGCTACAACAGTTCATGTTTAATGTAGTATTTTTCACATTGACATTTGTTCAAAACATGGTACACAGCATGATCTTAAAATAGCGCATGTGGTATGTCCATAACCTCATAAGACTCCTTAGTATGAAAATGCTGAATTTGAATTTGCCGACATGAAAAATCTTAAATCTAACCATTTAATGCAAATATGTTAGAAGTTTCTGAGAAAGTAAGAAGGTATACCTCTCACCGTTTGATGCAATTAGCTGCATCAACAATGGAAAAACTGCATATATACAACATTACACAAACAAGGTCAAATATTTTACATAATTAAGTAGTAATTTGGAAATTAGAGAGAACAAAATAGAAACAATAAAAAAACGAAGGAGGAAATTTGGAGCTACCGAGCTAGATCTTTCAAGCGCACATTCTGCGATAATAGGATCTGTGAACTCCTTATCACCAAGAGAGAATAGCTGAGTGATTTTGAGGGCAAGAAGGAAGCAATCGAACAATTGTATGCGCAGTACATCAAGAAATATATGCAAAACACATTTGAGCAAGAATACAAGTGTACTATGAGAGTTTGAAGTGTACCGGGAAGGAGGCAACATGAGGGGAGGGTGAAGGAGATGGAGGCGGCGCAAGAGGAGGGCACCAATGGTGGGGGGAGGTTGCCGACGACGCGGGGTGGAGGGCACCGGTGACATGGGGTGGAGGGCACCAGCGGCGCGTGGGGGTCGGTGGTGCCCTGTGGCGTGGGGGTCGGGGGGTGCCGGCGGAGCGAGGCAGACGGTGTCGAAGATGCGGGGTGGTCGCTGGTGGCGTGGAGGAGACGGGGGCGCCGAGGCATGGGGGAGACAGGGGGCTCTAGATGCACGGGAGGCCAGGAGAGGTCCGGCGGCGCGAGGCGGACGGTGCCGAAGACGTGGGGTGGTCGCTGGTGGCACTGGGGAGACGGGGGGTGCCGAGGCGTGGGGGAGATGGCGGGCTCCGAAGGCGTGGGAGGCCGGGGGAGGTCCGGTGGCGTCGAGGCACGGGGGTCGGGGGGCATCGGCAGCGCGATAGGGAGGTCGCTGGCCCTAGCGGCAGTGCTGGGGGAAATTGCAGATATGCCCTAAAGTACATGTGTACTTACAGAATTGTCCCGAACTTGATAGCACTTGTAGAATTGACCCAAAGTTGATGGGATTCATTGCAGATTTGCCCCATTATCCATTTTCCACTGATTTTAATTCTCTTTTGCCATTTTCATCATGTGAAATTCCGTGTCTATCCTGCAAACTCCCTCCCGTTCTCCGTTCTGTTCGTGCGCCGCCGCCACATCTCCCATTCTCCCGAGCGCCGCCGCCGGCCCCGCTTGTCGTCGACCAAATGCTTGCAGGGTAGACCAAGTGCTTGTCATCGACGGCTGCGTTGCCGATGGCCCTGTGGAACCGCCGGATGTGGCGCTCGACCTCGACAGACTGGAGACCGCCGGTGGTGGCGTAGCTCATGCGGTGCCACCCGGAGAACACCACGGCGCTGGCCTCCGCGTGCCGCATCCAGTACAGCTCAAGAACAACGAGTTCCTGCTGCACAAATGACAAACCATTGCATATCCATGGATTAGTTTGCAAATCAACGAGAGGGTAGACAGGGAATTTCACATGATGAAAATGGTAGAAAAGAATTAAAATCAGTGGAAAATGGACAATGGGGCAAATCTACAATGAATCCCATTAACTTTGGGGCAATTATGCAAGGGCTATTAACTTCGGGACAATTCAGCAAGTGCACATGTACTTTGAGGCATATCTGCAATTTTCCCGTGCTGGGGAGGGCTGGGCAGAAGGGCGCAGGGAGAGCGCGGCGGGATGGCAGGAGATAGTGGGAGGGAAAGGGGAAACTATGGAGGGTTTTTTGATAGGTGCAGAATTTACTGCGATTTTTTGGTGCGTTGATCGAAAATGAGCCCACGAAGACGGGGAGACTGATTTTTTTTGACAATTTCCCTATAGGTAGACTAAAAACCCTCAAAGAAATAACCTCATTTAGTGGTGTTTTACAGTAAAGTTGAATTTTCCTGTCGGAAATACAAAAACTGTCACAGAAATAGAGTAATTTCCTGTCGGTTTGAATTTCTTCTGTCGGTTATTTTCACCCATCAATCCAGTGAGCAATTTCACTGTCGGCAATTGAAAACCCGTCAGACCAAATGATTATCCCTGTCGGTAAGCGACAAGCCGATAGTCCATATTTGTATTTCTGTCGGCGATGAAAAACCGATAGGAAAATTGCTCCGCCGACAGGAATACCATGGTTTCCAGTAGTGATTATTACTTATTCTACATTCAAAAAATATTTGTCGATCTAAAGCGATGCAGAAATGCACGGCGAGCTGACCTACTTATCCTAGGCTGCAAGTAGGTTGAAGTTTCCACTTCGTCCCGGCTGCAACTTGAACCCAATTACAGCGTTAGTTTCAACATATAAGATATATATACCCAGTCCAAATTATGATTAATTACCTTATACTTACAGAACGCTAATAAATCATCTGTAACACAATATGTTTAAAATTGCTGACAAACCATCCGTCCAGTGGCCGAGCCAAGAAATTTCAAGTGCCAGAACAAATAAATCTAATTATATTGATCATTTGCTGTGAAAATACTCCTTTCAATCTCTACGAAAACACTAAAAATTGACAAACCATCGTCCCGTGGCCGAGCCAATAAATCTAAATATATTGATCATTAATTAGCTGTGAAAATTCTACTTTCGATCTCCACGAAAACACTAAAAATTTTATTGCAAGTTCACGGACGAGCCAGGTCAGTCGCCCGGGGTAGCCGGGCGGTGGATCTGTCACTGCATCTGTCGCTAAACATGGTTTTTATGGACAGATATCTGTGTTAAGTGAAGTCTACCATCTTGATCGAGTCACTATGACCTGGGACAACGACTGTAACTTCCTACGGAGGAATATTATAATGGCACTGCTGTCATTGAGTTTTTGTCATTCACACTACCTGTTAGATACGGCAAACTGCATAACTGTCTTTCTCCTAGCAATATTTATCCACTTGGTCAAGTAGAAATAATGGTATTATCGCATTCAAATATTATTACATAAGGCGTGACATAAGTACCAGCTACTATATACCACCGAAATTAACCGATGTAAGTATGATTAAATAATCTTAACTTGTGTTCAGTGAAACTGACGGTGTGCACATTCAGGGAAGCTAGTGGAAATCGATTTTTCTGTATCAGAGCAAACTTAATTAAATTGCTTGTTTTTTCTTCTATAAAGCTACAACTTAACCTAGTTTGGACTTTAAAAACAAATTTAGAGTTATATTTCATTTTTTGATTTTTCCTGTCTTGGTCCTAGGACTGTTCCAAAATGTAAGAATCTTATCTCAAAATTATTTTTCGTTATAAAAAATAGAGGCTTCATATATTATTTTAAAAATAAGAAGCAGTGATAATTTTTTTCGAGCGTACACGAGTTTTCCTTTATAGTATATTAATGTTTGTCCATAGAAAATAAGTTACAGAGATAGAAAAATCCACGACCTAACATGGACACTGTGAAATGAAAGTGTTTACTTGCAAGAATTGGCAAAACTACACAATTCTAACAATAAAACTTCAGAATAGTTCTTGGTCATGCTTATATATGTGACAAAATTTATAGTACATAAATAAATGCAAACTATTAATTTTATTGATGAAACAAACTTAATTTGAAGGAGATGACCTATTCATCATATGATTTAGGTCACTCATAGTTATTATATTTATTTTTATATGTTTTAGAAAATAAATTATTAATATACCAACTGACCACCAAGGCAACAACCAGGGCCTGTCCTGAGATTCAAGGGCCCATGGCGAACTAAAATTTATGGGCCCTTATAATGATACTCAAATTTATATGTGTATATATATATATGAAATCTTATCGATATGCAATTAAAATACATCCAAAAATAATATTCATATAGAATAATCTGTACATATTAAATTACCTCAAAATTTTCTTCTAACGTTCCTTGAGATGTGAGATGGCCGAAACGTCGACCTGTGCGAGCCTACGAAGAGAGGGAGTATATCGTACACATGTACATATATAGTGGTGGATCTAGGATTTACAATAATAGTTTTTGTTCCTCAAATAGATGGAATATGAAAACCGAAAAAAGAATAGGCAGTGTTAAAAGAATCCCTACATTATTCATACCCACCGGTGGATTGAACCCAAGACCTCACAATTGAGTGACAACACTTTAACCATTAGGCTACAAAATGACTTTGTATAGTTTTGGATGCTAGTTCATACTTAGTCTCTCTCTGTATATGTATGTATGTATATATGTATATATGTATGTATGTATGCCTGTATGTGTGTATGTATGCCTGTATGTGTGTGTATGTCTGTATGTGTGTGTATGTGTGTGTGTGTATGTATGTATGTATGTATGTATGTATGTATGTATGTATTGGAGCCCTTAGGATTTGGAGGCCCGGTGCTAGAAAATAATCTAGACTTAGTTTTTATGTCAGCATATTTGCATGTGCATGGTGCAATAAGCGGTGTGCCTAGAATTGTACCAATTAGTGTAGGATTATTACACTGAGTTTTTCTTGATGCATGAGAACCGGAGATGCCCGGAGTAGTGGTGTGCTACTAGAACCTGCGGAATCAAGGCAACGGGTGCAAGGTAAAAAATATCTACTGATGATAGAGTGGCCAGGACGACGAGGTCATTGGTTTGGTTGTGTGACGTGAAAAGCTGCATGCATGCATTAGAGTAATTAGTATAATGGCCTGATAATTAGTATTTTGGTTAATCGTGGTATGCATGCGGCATATAAGTCAGCCATTACTTGTATGACCAAGCATGGCGTGCATGGCTAGAGTTATGGTCTTATGGAGTTAATGGTGTATGTAATTAGCCGGTTAAGTCATGGAATTATGGTGTGGAGAATATGGGCAGTGCATGCACTGTTAGCTAGCCTATTTAAGCTTGTATTCAGAGATTGATTTGTGAGTGAAAAAGAAGGGAAACCGTTGCAGTTTTGGCAGCACTAAAAGGTGTGAGTTCACTAGTATTTTTCTAGCCGACCAAGTAACGCTGCTTGCTCTGCGCCTGATAGTCTGATATGCGTCGCTTTGCCATCACGCGTACCGCCGGCTAGCGCGGCTTCCGCCGCTGCCACCCTGCTGCCTGGAAGCGCTACCGCAAGGCTGGCCCATGCTCAAAGCTGACAAAGCTCTTGTCAACCGTAGTCCCAGCTAGTGGCCGCCCAACAATGACAAGCAAGTAAAAAGGCTCTCCCATGGTTGATGGAAAACCAACCGAGAGTCTGAGAACCAGCATAAAAAGGTATTCCCTCCGTTTCATATCGTAAGTATTATGATATTGTCTAGATTCATCTATCCTTAAACAATTGGTTAATAAATTGTTAAATATTTTATTAATTTTTTATTTTAAATAAAATCAACTGTCTACATTAATTTTAGATTTTACATTTTAGAGCGAATTAAGAGTTGTGTGTGTCTACATATATATATATATAACGAAGGCGCGCTATAGACCTATATTGACTACCGAGCCCCAAAATAAAACCAGCAACTAATACATTGACAAGCTGATTGGTGCAACCATGATGATCTATGTAGGAGCGGTAGCTAGCGCTATGATGTGTGATGTGTTTTTACTGACGATGTTCTTCGCAGAGGCATAGTCGGCAACAACCTTTGGGGTCGATGGACACAATAGGCTCTTGATATCCCTTATCAATCACTGGCTCTTGATAGCGCTCCTCCACTAGTATCGGTGAATCATCGATCAATCAATCCAATGGAGTATCTAAGGTGGTGATTAGATGTGTGTAAGGAAAGTGCAGTGCCTTTGAACCTAATAGTCGACTCTAGAACACAAGAGCCAATGTTTATACTGGTTCAAGCCTGTCGGAGGATAATAGCCTTACGTCCAGTGTGTTGGAGTATAATATGATGATGAATCTTACAATACGATGTAATCAAGCTATGGAGGTTTGAGGCGTCGAAAGCAAGAAAAATATGGTAGAGCTAGATGGCTAGATGAGATTAGAGTTGATTAGATTAGATGCCCTCTGAGGGTTCTCGCCTTCTTTATATACTTAGAAGGTAAGCCTAACTACCCAGAACTTTATCCTGACTAAAACTTAGATTGCCTACCAAACTCGGGTGCTAAATCACTAATTACAAGAATTTTGGTATAAGTAAATCTCTAGATACTATATTCAGAGCTTAACTATCCAATAAGGACTCAACTTTTCATATTAGAATCAAACCCCTGTTTATATGCCATACCGAATGGTCAATGCTGGTCTTAGTCTGCCCTTAGTCTGGTCTGATAAGCTCAACTGTGGGATACCTGGGAGTCACACCCCTGACATCTAGCTGTTGGAATGCCATGACAAGTAGATGGACCTAACTGCTTCTAGCGAGGTTTTGAGCTCATCTATGACTACACCACTCGACCTCCGACACTGTTTCTAGGAAACACTAGTACTAGCTATGATCACTTGGATATCTACTTGTCGTGGCTGGGTTGACATCCTATTGGTTTCAACATTACCATGAGACCGAGCACCATTAGCTACATCAGGTCCTAGAAGTCCCCTGCCAAAGGTTTTACCATCAGAAATGGTAGCACTTTAATTGTTGCTGGTTGTCGGCTGTGCCCTGAAGGCGGACAGTATATTAGTTTAACTAGTACAACTAATCAGCTTGCTTTTTTAATAATAGAAATGGATTATATCAGATCAGTTAGCTTGCTTAATCTGGATCATCTTGATAGCTATTAGGGAGGAAATTATTATTTTGCCTCATACTTACCTGTCAGCGCGCAGCAGTCACTGCCAAACAACGTGCTGGTCTGTCGTACAAGACGGGCCGGATATTGTCACGTCGTCCTTGCTTGAAAGTTAAAGCAGAGAAACTAATGGTTTCAGTTAAGAAAATTCCTCCCGTCATTCCAGGTCGAGGTGCATCCTTCCGATCGTGTGGACTTACTCAGCGGTGTAATCGATCTCTTTCTACTCCAGTAGATTTCAGTTGGCTACATCGATCAGACGTGCTGACTAAATGACTAATTAATGGGAAGCTGGACTCAATCGATCAAAGACCTCCACATTGCGGGGTGAAAAATCCTAGACATACTTACAATAATGCTTGCAAATAAATTTGATAGCTCTGATGGAGGGAGACATGCATTCATGAGAATAGCCTGTGTTTAAATATGTCCACACATAAATATGAACCATCTATTTCTTTCATCTCTGGCCATATATTACGTTTCTACTCTTATTTCAAGTATGAACCATCTATTTCTTTCATCTCTGGCCATATATTACGTTTCTACTCTTATTTCAAGTATGAACCATCTAGTTTTGCATAATAAGCATTCTAATACACCGTGCGATAACAGAGTGCTAACTTTAGTGCAGAACGAGCAGACTTATATGTTACTTTTTTATTCTAGCTTGCAAGAAAGAACGGCATCCATGTAAAAGTAAGTCTACGTGAAGCACGCTATGTATGTATGCATGTCTTCCTTATGTTTTTGGGTGCGGTAGTTTTCAGTCGCTCAGGTGTTCTTTAACTGACATTAAATCTACGTCACTAAAATCTATTTTTATGATAGTAGGTATTATTCTCAAACCATATTTGAAGGAGGCGATATCATGTATATTACATTTGTGTATTTTTATTTCATAGCATTTGGACAGTACCACTCAATCCGGCTGGTAGTAACTACAGGACGTACGTGTGGAAAAAAAAACCTGACTTAGCTAGCAGCGAGCAGCGACCGGCAGTTGGGCGAGTCGTTGGCCCCAGCAATGACCACGACACATCTGATGGCCGATGAGATGAATAGTTAGCGCCTCTTGACTTCCAACATCGATACAAATCACACATTTTTCAGTCCTGCAAGTTGAAATATGCCTTTTTCTTGCCAAGTTATTGATCAATCAATCAATGTTATATTACCATATGGAATATAGCTTTTGGGGGACGCGCTGTCAATCTCCCGTTTACTTAAGAAGTCCACGTGACGCGTGAGCATAAAGAGATGATGTCTCTGAATATAAATTGATCATGTAGGTAACACCAGCATCGTCTCTACCACAAAGGCAAGCCGGCTCGCAGAAAGATGAGCTCAAGCTTAGTGGCTGTTTTCACCATTTCTGTTGTGCTGTTGTGCAGCTTGTGCTTGGCTGCTGTGGTGCCACGAGCATCAGCCGCAGTCTTCGGAGTTGGCGAAGGGCTCTTGTCTATCCCTACTAACGAGCTTCTCGCTCATTGCCCCTCCCGTTGTGGGGATGTCGACATTTCCTATCCCTTCGGCATTGGGCTAGGCTGTTTTCGACAAGGTTTTGAGCTCACATGTGACACCACCACCAAAACTCCCACACTATTCATCGCCAATAGTACTACCAAGATCACACAGCTAATTCAAGACCAAGCTGAGGTTCCTATGTGCTTCAATATTACCATGAGGCCAGGTACTAATACCTATAACATATCATGGGTGTCTCCTAATAAAGGTGTTACTGTTGATGATTATAACACCTTCTACATTATCGGTTGTAATTTTGATGCCACTTTGTTCGAATATGGTACGGACAACCTCGTTGGTTCTTGCATGAGTAGATGTGACGGTGAAATGACAACAATAGAAGGGCCTTGTTACGGGAAGGGATGTTGTTCTATCAAGCTATCAAGGAAACTGCATGGCTTTCATTCAACAATTGTGCATACTGATGCTACAATAGCACGATCATATCCATTGCACCGTGGGATCATGACTTTCATGTCATATCGTAGTGGTTATTATGTGTATGACATGAGAGATCTTTTCTCGGATTGTACGTATGCGAGCAATAATGTTTATGGAGCCACGCTTCAATTTGCCATCATGGACCAACCGAATTGTGAAAGTGCATTAGCGAACAACAAAAGCTATGCTTGCGGTGGCACCGGTAAGAATTGCCAAAATGTATCATCCGGAGGTTACACCTGTGAGTGCACTAATTATAGGGGTTACGACATACAAGGCAATCCCTACATTTTAGAAGGATGCCAGACAAAAGGTGCTTCCTATGTACCTTTTCCCTCAAAATAAGAACCCTGCGTGTGTGTGTGTGTGTGTATATATATATAACTTTTTATATATATCATTTTCATTACTTTTCTCTTTCTTTGTGGATCAGATTACAATCCTGAACATGAAGAACATTGTCCTACATCATGCGGAAGCATGATCATTCCTTTTCCTTTTGGAATCAAAGAAGGTTGTTTTGCCAGTGAAAGGTTTCGACTTAATTGTACATCTAGTCATACCACGGTTTTGGACATGGGAGGCAAAACATTTAATGTGACTAACGTGTCAGTCGAAGATGGGACTTTGACTGTTAGCAACTTGTTCTATGATAATGGAAGGTTTGGGAGAGAGGTACTAATAATAACTCAGGGCGACCAATATGGTGATACAGAAATTTCTCATTATGTGGATGATCAGTTTGACTTCTCTTTAGAATATGATATTGTTATAAAGTGGGTAGTAGCCAATTTAACTTGTGAAGCAGCTAAACAAAATAATACTAGTACATATGCATGCCATAATATCCACAGCTATTGTCTAAACGTCAACCACAAAGACATATTCATGGGATACCGTTGCAAGTGTTCACCAGGCTTTCAAGGAAATCCATACCTCCGAGATGGATGTAAAGGTTCGTTCCTCTTCTCCACCTCAGAGATGGATACCGCATCAATATTTAGTAATTTAAATATAGGTATCATGCACATTAGTTTAACCACAGAATTTTCATTATGCAAGTAGTACTATTTATATCTATATATCAATATACCAATATAAATGAAAATGAAGGGTTATATGCAGATATTGATGAATGCTTACTTCTTAACTATTGCAATGGGCCATGCCAAAATTATCCTGGAGGTTATAAATGTACAAGTTGCCCTCACAGAAAAGTGTTTAATCCAATCACAAGGCAGTGTGTTACATCAACTAAACAACACAATCTTATTCTAGGTAAGTCATAGCAGTCCAGGAGATATAATATTGTCACTATTATTGCAATAAGCAAAATTCAATATGATTTCCTGTCAGTGATAGATGAATATTTGCAGGTATTGCAACTGGAATTAGTTGTGGCATTGGATCCATAATTACTGCATTAAGTGTAATTATACTAGTCAAAAAGTGGAAGAAAGGACACCAAAAGAGAATTAGAAGAGCTTACTTCAAGAAAAATCAGGGCCTACTATTGGAGCAACTAATCTCAGAAGAAAGCGCCACAAACAAAACAAAGATATTTTCCTTGGAGGAACTAGAAGAGGCAACTAACGACTTTGATACTACTCGTGTTCTTGGTCATGGAGGACATGGCACAGTTTATAAAGGAATTCTATCTGACCAGCGTGTGGTAGCCATTAAAAAATCAAAAATTGTGGAGCAAATTGAGATAGATCAGTTTATCAACGAAGTTGTAATCTTATCTCAAATCATCCACCGCAATGTGGTAAAGCTTTTCGGTTGTTGTCTCGAATCTGAAGTTCCCTTGTTGGTCTATGAATTCATATCTAATGGCACACTACATGACCACCTTCATAGTGATCTTAATGTTAAATGCTTGTTGTCATGGGATGATCGCATTAGGATTGCTGTAGAAGCAGCAGGAGCACTTGCCTATTTGCATTCAGCCGCTACTATTCCAATTTTTCATAGAGATGTGAAGTCTTCCAATATTCTCTTGGATGGCAGCCTTACTACAAAGGTCTCTGATTTTGGTGCTTCGAGATCTCTTTCACTTGATGAGACTCATGTAGTGACCATTGTCCAAGGTACATTTGGTTATCTAGATCCAGAGTATTATCATACGGGACACCTAACTGAAAAGAGTGATGTTTATAGCTTTGGAGTGATACTTGTGGAACTTTTGATAAGAAAGAAGCCAATTTTCATCAATGATTTAGGTGCAAAACAAAGTTTGTGTCATTATTTCATTGAAGTACTTGAAGAGGGATCTCTCAAGGAAATATTGGATCCTCAGATTATTGAGGAGGCAAATAAGGAAGAGATCGATGATATTGCCTCACTTACAAAGGCATGTTTGAAAATCAAAAGAGGAGATAGACCTACTATGAAAGAAGTAGAGATGAGGCTGCAGTTCCTAAGAACTATGAGGCTAAGAAAATTCTGACCACTCCCTAGAAGTGATGGAGAAAATGAGCACATTAAGTCCACAAATGTTTCTAAAATCGCAAGCACAAAATAATTATTCTAGAGCTAGTGATTTAACATCTAAAGCAATCTATAGTTGCTATAGTTTGGAGCAAGAACTATCGTCCTCAGTTAGTTTACCACGTTAACAAGATATGTGCAAATATATAGCACAATGTGGTGCTTTGAGTTACCATATATTGTTAGAGTTCTATGCAGATTGTTAGAGTTTGATATAAATTCTCGTTGGACTTAGACCCATGTACTAAAGTAGAGTCTTTATCAGACATGTGTCATTTTCTCTCTATAAATACATCTTGTATGTAGCATGGGAAAGTAGTGCCTTGTAATATTTTTATACACCTTCTAATGAGGACATCACTTCTATAGATACGTACGATACCTCTCAAGTTGCTATGCAAGGTCCAATCCCTAGGGCTCGAATATGACAATTAAATCTACATGTGAGCTTGTTCTTAAGTACATCTTTATGTGACTTTAAGAATAGATTGCTACCTAATAATGATATTATTATTAGAAATCACGACACCATGACATCGATTTGTTCACAGAGAATCTGTTGGTGAAAGCATCATTTAACGTCAAAAAAATGTCGGCAAAGGCTTTTACCCATAGAAAATGTGTGGAGGGACAAAGCATGTGGTTAAAGACCTATACCGACAGACTACACCTTTACCAATAGATGACATGTCTAAAAATAGTTGAGTTTTAGCGACAGACAATCTTTACCGACAGACATCCTACTGCTTGTAAAAATGACATATAACAACAGACTGTTTGATGGCATGATGAATAACCTATTTAAAATTGAATATATATATATATATATGTAAA
>KE372028.1:331364-341847 GCA_000418225.1 Zizania latifolia
ATAACACCTTCTACATTATCGGTTGTAATTTTGATGCCACTTTGTTCGAATATGGTACGGACAACCTCGTTGGTTCTTGCATGAGTAGATGTGACGGTGAAATGACAACAATAGAAGGGCCTTGTTACGGGAAGGGATGTTGTTCTATCAAGCTATCAAGGAAACTGCATGGCTTTCATTCAACAATTGTGCATACTGATGCTACAATAGCACGATCATATCCATTGCACCGTGGGATCATGACTTTCATGTCATATCGTAGTGGTTATTATGTGTATGACATGAGAGATCTTTTCTCGGATTGTACGTATGCGAGCAATAATGTTTATGGAGCCACGCTTCAATTTGCCATCATGGACCAACCGAATTGTGAAAGTGCATTAGCGAACAACAAAAGCTATGCTTGCGGTGGCACCGGTAAGAATTGCCAAAATGTATCATCCGGAGGTTACACCTGTGAGTGCACTAATTATAGGGGTTACGACATACAAGGCAATCCCTACATTTTAGAAGGATGCCAGACAAAAGGTGCTTCCTATGTACCTTTTCCCTCAAAATAAGAACCCTGCGTGTGTGTGTGTGTGTGTATATATATATAACTTTTTATATATATCATTTTCATTACTTTTCTCTTTCTTTGTGGATCAGATTACAATCCTGAACATGAAGAACATTGTCCTACATCATGCGGAAGCATGATCATTCCTTTTCCTTTTGGAATCAAAGAAGGTTGTTTTGCCAATAAAAGGTTCGACTTAATTGTACATCTAGTCATACTACGGTTTTGGACATAACAGGCATAACATTTAATGTGACTAATGTGTCAGTCGAAGATGGGACTCTGACTGTTAAAGACTTGTCCTATGATAATGCAAGGTTTGGGAGAGAGGTACTAGTAATAACTCAGGGTGACCAAACTGGTGATACAGAAATTTCTCGTTCTGTGGAAGATCAGTTTGACTTTTCTTTAGAATATAATATTGTTATAAAGTGGGTAGTAGCCAATTTAACTTGTGAAGCAGCTAAACAAAATAATACTAGTACATATGCATGCTATAGTAATTATAGTTATTGCCTAAACATCAGCCACAAAAACATATTCATGGGATACCATTGCAAGTGTTTACCCGGCTTTCAAGGAAATCCATACATGCGAGATGAATGTACATGTTTGTTCCTCTTCTCCCCCTTAGAGATGGATACAACAACAATGTTTAGTAATTTAAATGGAGTTATTATGCACATTAATTTAACCACATAATTTCCATTATGCAAGTAGTAATGTCTATATCTATATATCAATATACCAATATAAATAAAAACAAAGGGATCTCTACAGATGTCGATGAATGCTTACTTCCTAACTATTGCAATGGGACATGCCAAAATTATCCTGGAGGTTATAAATGTACAAGTTGCCCTCACGGAAAAGTGTTTAATCCAATCACAAGGCAGTGTGTTACATCACCTAAACAACACAATCTTATTCTAGGTAAGTCGTATCAGTCTAGGTGATATAATATTGTTGCTATTATTGCAATAAGAAAAATGCAATGTGATTTATTGTTAATGATTGATGAATATTTGCAGGTATTGCAACTGGAATTAGTTGTGGCATTGGCTCCATATTAATTGCTTTAGGTGCAATTATACTAGTCAAAAAGTGGAAGAAAGGCATCCAAAGGAGAAGTAGAAGAACTTACTTCAAGAAAAACCAGGGCCTACTTTTGGAGCAACTAATCTCAGATGAAAGGGCCACGAACAAAACAAATATATTTTCCTTAGAGGAACTAGAAAAGGCAACCAACAACTTTGATACTACTCGTGTTCTTGGTCATGGGGGACATGGAACAATTTATAAAGGGATTCTATTCGACCAGCGTGTGGTAGCCATCAAAAAATCAAAAATTGTGGACCAAATTGAGATAGATCAGTTTATCAACGAGGTTGCGATCTTATCTCAAATCGTCCACCGCAATGTGGTAAATCTTTTTGGTTGTTGTCTCGAATCTGAGGTTCCCTTGCTGGTCTATGAATTCATATCTAATGGCACACTACATGGCCACCTTCATAATGATCTAAGTGTTAAATGCTTGCTGTCATGGGATGATCGAATTAGGATTGCTGTAGAAGCAGCAGGAGCACTTGCCTACTTGCATTCAGCTGCTGCTATTCTGATTTTCCATAGAGATGTGAAGTCTTCCAATATTCTCTTGGATGGCAACTTTACTACAAAGGTCTCCGATTTTGGTGCTTCGAGATCTCTTTCACTAGATGAGACTCATGTAGTGACCATTGTACAAGGTACATTCGGTTATCTAGATCCAGAGTATTACAATACCGGTCAACTAACTGAAAAGAGTGATGTATATAGCTTTGGAGTGATACTCGTGGAACTTCTCATAAGAAAGAAGCTAATTTTCATCAATGATGTTGGTGCAAAACAAATTTTGTCTCATTATTTCGTTGAAGTACTTGATGAGGGATCTCTCATGAAAATATTGGATCCTCAAGTTGTCGAGGAGGCAAATAAGGAAGAGCGATGATATTGCCTCGCTTACAAAGGAATGTTTGAAAATGAGAAGAGGAGATAGACCTACTATGAAAGAAGTAGAGATGAGGCTGCAGTTCCTGAGAACTACAAGGCTAAGAAAATTCCAACCTCTCTGTCGAAGTGATGGAGAAATTGAGCATCTTTCAAGTCCACCAATGGCTATAAAATCCCAAGCACAGAATAATTATACTAGTGCTGGTGATTTAACATCCAAAGCAATCTCTAGTTGCTATAGTTTGGAGCAAGAACTATCATCCTCAATCAGCTTGCCACGCTAACCAGATATGCATGTGCAATATATATAGGACAATGGGGGTCCTTTGAGTTACCATATATTTTTCTATGCAGATTATGTTATGTAGTTCAGTTTAGAGGAGAGTTTGTCGCATTGTTTCACTTCCAAAATACTTGCAAATATATATATATATGTATATATATATATGTATAACTCATGGTACATAGTTGTATACTACAATAATTATTTGTGATGAATATGCTTGTAAGGGATTAATTAAGATATAGCGGTGTACTTAAGCTAAGGTGGTGGTGATGAAAAGCAACACATTTGGGCCGTTGTAATAAATTTCAATTATAATTTCATAACTCAATTAACATTGGATGTCTTTACACAAAATATGAATGGTACGGAAGAAAATTTTCTTGCACCAAATGTAAAAAATTAAATACATTCTGTCATGAGAACAATGAAGGTTGTTTGGGATAGGAGAAAATGAAGGGTTATAACAAGTACATTCTACACACCCCTTTCACAATTCTTGTACACATAATAGGGTGGAAACAGGTCGGGCCGAGTTAAGATTGGCTAATACTAGACTTAGACCAGTTTAGACCTAGACCCAATTAGCTCAGCGGGTTAAAATGTCCACTAGTACCCGCATCCACCGAGTTTGCGGGGACCCGACGGATCCCCACAAACCTGATGGAAGGAGTCAACCTGGGCGCGCAGTTGGGGTGGCTAGCACCGGTTGCGGGAGGTAGCCAAGTGTAACGCCCTGATTTTTAATCATGCATTTATTAATAATAAATGAATTAATAAATGATTTTAAGAAAGTGATCACAATAAAGAAATTAAATAAACATGCTAAAATATAGGCCTAAAAATTTCATTCCAAAATAAATCACAGTGGAAGAATTTCCTAAAATTCTTTTCGCTTTAAATTTTGCTTCCCAAAATTTTTCTTTAGATTTTGGAGCAATGGAATTAACTTTAACAAAAGAAACATAATATCAGTAAGTATTTTAATGCTATGCATATTCTTCCTTTGAAATAATTCCATTCTAACTCTTTCATTATCGGTACCTTTATTCAAAAGAAAAACCGATAGCCATTTCTATCATATCCAAAATTCAAATCGCTGACTTCAGCCCAAGTTCAGTGTTTCAATGCATTCGAACCTTCGATTAATTCATGTATTCTTTGACCCCTAAATTTCTTGAATTTCTATCATATTCTTGTTAACACAAAAAACACCCAGAGGCTCTTGTGTCTTCACACTCAAAGGCCTGGGAGATTTGCTTCACTCCAGTGCAAGTCCTAAATGCCCAAAAGAGCTCAGAGCGTGCTAGTCAATTTGACCTACAATTAACATGGAAGGAACATAAGTTGTTCTAACACTATCGGATGATGACCAATCGGTATCGGCCCTAATAGTAACCTGAATGACTACGACACGTCATAAGATCACAATATAATGTGAAGTTATAGCATATCGGCTAATTCATAGTTTTAGTGTTTGACCAATTCATGTATTCTAATCAATATATATATAAATCAATCGGCTTATGAAGAATGATTCTATCAGTGTATTGCCGATCAGTCCACCCACGGGGTACCCGAGGTGGTAAATAAGGTAGTAGGGAAGTGTTGTACTCTCAAGCTCTAAGGTCAACTCTAGAAAACAAGGGCCAAGGTTTACACAAGTTCAGGCCTCCCAAAGGATAATAACCCTACGTCATGTGTGTCTTGTGGATTATTGATTGTCTAAGCTATAAAATGTGAGAGCTTATAAAAGCATAATGCATGTCTCTGGGGATACTTCGCCCCCTTTATATAATCAAGGGGTGAGCCTAACAAACCTAGGGCTTTGGTCTGAGTCGGTTCCCTAATATCCCGGATAACATATCAAACTCTTGGCCTATTTCCTAATTACAAGGGTACAAGAATTTTGGTACAAGTATATCTCCTTATACCAGATTATGGTGTTTGGTTTCTAGATATAGCGCTGATATACCTTTTAGAATCAAACCCATCTTCATGGGTCATACCAGACTCCAAAGCTTGGCTAGGCCCACTCTCGGTTCGAATTATTAAACCCCATCGTGGGGTACCTGGGGGTCATATCCCCGACAGCAGCCACCGAGCTCTTCGTAGCTTGGCTTAAGTCTTCAACTGGATCAAGCTAAGTGGAGCTCATATTTGTTACTGATCTTGTTGTCATCAATTTTGTTGAATCTGACGAATTTGTAAGAACTTCATCTTCATTATGTGAGGTGCACCGTATAGATGCACCCACACAGTGTAGTCCTCGAGCTTTGAGTCAAATTGAATACTTGGCTCTAGTGTCAAAATATGGTGATCAAATCCTCGTGAAGTTTTTTTTGGTCGAGGTGAATCACTTGACTGAGTCAAACCTCTAGTCGAGCAGGATCTTGGATGCTGGAAAGTTTTTAGCGATCGGGCATAGTTGGTAGTACTGTGCTGAGGAGGATTTTGGAGATATAAGGGTGAGCCGGCGTTGGTTGGGTTCTCGAGAACAAACTTTGAAACATGACTCTTCGCATTTTGAACTCGGGGGGCATGTGTTGACATCGGAATTTAGCCTAACAAAGTGAAGGGATGTTTGCCATGGAAATAAATACCAGGGCCAGTGGGCTGCCATTAATGATCAGATCATACACGAAGATATGTTAAGGCAGGCTAGATCAGAAGTGGGCTTAGTCCCAATATTAGTTAGTATAGATAAGATATTGTTTAGATTATAGACGTTCTGATTATCTAGGAATCATATTGTAGTCGATTTAGTCATCCTTGGATATAAATAGTACGCCTGGGAACCATGTAAAGACATTCAATCTACTCAACAAATAACTCTCGGCGCATCGCTAACCCTAGGTATGTAGCATTAGGGCGATTCCCTATATAGGATCGGACTGCATTCTTTGAGTTCAACCGCCGATCATGTCAGGGATAACCTTTCCAGTGAGTCTAATTGTTCTTGATTGAAACTTTCTCGGTTGAGTTCGATACTTCTATTAGATTAATTAGCTTGCTAGTTATCAGTGCAATGCATTGATATTCTTTTCATATTATGCTTTAATGTTTAGATCAATCTGTTGTATCAATCACATCGGCTTTGTAGATCAGATTTGGCAAGATCACATGGTGATCGTGAGTAATATTGTCTCGGTTAGATCTGATCTATTATACTCATATGAATTATGTGGAATGGTTTAATATGATCTGTAGGGCCGATGTTTATCAGAGTTTTAGCCGATAGGTTACTCATTATTTTGATTGATCTAGCTTTTATCTGTTGTTTATGTATGCTGCATCGGTTAAGTTCGATCCGTTGAAACTCTATGTTGGCGTAACCCTATAAGACAATCTTCATTCATTATGACGATTAAAGTATGCATAGATCTATAGTGCTAGCCGATACATTATAACTTGATAGTTTCTTGCGATACATTATAAGCCATTCAGGTTGCTCTCGGGGCTGATGCCTATCAGACATCACCCGATAGTGTTAGGACAGCTCATGTATTTTCTTCCTTGTCAATTACAGGTCAAATTAACTGACACGCTCTAAATTCTTCCAAGCATAGCACTTGCACTGGAGTGAAGCAAATCTCCTAGGCATTCGAGTGTGAAAATCCAAAAGGCTTAGTGTGGTTTTTGTGTCAACAACAACATTTGAAACTCATTGGCTTTTGGGCATTAGCTGCTTTGATAAAATCACGTAGATCATTAACGAAATCTATGGAGCATTGGTCCACAGCGTACATCCACTACGGGTTCATCTACATTAGCAAAATTTGTATTAGAGTATAGTCATTTTAAGAAACTTTAATCATCCTCAAACTAAAATTAAAGCTGAAATTAACAAAAAATATTTGAAACATACTCATGTATTATTCATGAAAAATATATCATAAAGCACACATGTATTACTCATTAAAAAAACATGTTAAGATTTCCAAAGCCTAATTTATTCAGTTTAATAATTATAGCTATTACATATTGGTTGAAGAAAAAGTAAACTTGTCACATGATGATGATGCACCACAATTAAACATGTACTCAATTATTTAAGATTTATAAATAAGTAAAATTTTAGATAATTCATAGTATATTTTTGTTAACAAATGTACATATTAGCGTCATTAAGAAAATTTGTATTAATGTGTAGTCATATTAACAAAATTTAATCATCATCAAACTAAAATTAGAGCATGACTAAATTAATGGTCGACTGAAGCATTTATATTCATGTGCGATGCACAAAAAACCAAAATTTCTCTAACTTTGAAGAAAAAAAGATAATTCATGGTGTATTTTTCTAAACAAATGTACATATTGCCGTCATCAAGAAAATTTGTATTAAAGTATAGCCATTGTTGGGGATATGACCCCCGGTACCCCAAGATGGACTTTATTAGTCTGGACCGAGAGTGGGCCTAGTTAGCTTTGCAGTCTGGTATAGCCCATGAACAGGAGTTCGAATCTGATAAGGAAGCTTTGCACCATATCTGGAAATCAAATACCAGGATTTGATATTAGAGATAAATATATACAGATATCCTTATAAATAGGAAATAGAGCAGAGTCTAGTACATAAATCCTGATATATAGGAAACTGACTCGGGTCAGATCCCTTGTCCTACACGGCTCACCCCTTGATTATATAAAAGGGGCGAGGTACCCCTAGAGGCATGCTTTCATATGCTCTCGAGTTGTTTAGCATACATCTAATCTATAATCCACAAGCACACAGAACACAGGGTTATCATTCTCCGGGAGGCCCAAACCTGTCTAAATCCCCTAGCTCTTATTTTCTTGAGTCGACCTTAGAGTTCAGAATACAACGCTTCTCTACCGTCTCAAATATTATCTAGAGTACACCTGTCGGTGGACTGCTCGGTAAAACACCGACAGCCATATTAAGAATTTGTCCTCATCCTCAAAGAAAAATTAGAGCTCAAATTAATGGTCAACCACCGAAGCATTTATCTTCATGCGTGATGCACAAAAAAACAAAATTTATGCAACTCTGAAGAAAAAAGAAGCAATCCTAACTATAATTAGAAAAGAATGAAGCTGTTAATCTTGAAGCACTTGTAACATTGAAATCCCTGAGAACCATTCAAAATCTAGGCAGTGCACACCCTCTCTGTTCATCGGCTCATCGCGCGCTAGCTGGCAGAGCTAGTGAGGCGCTCTTTTATATTGTTCAGTAATTTTAGTATCAGGTCGACAGACCACCCGGCACTAAAATTATTAGTACCGGTTGGGCTCCTCACCCAATATTAATGTCCAAGCTTTTAGTATCGGTTGGGGTCCCCAACCGATACTAATAAGTTTAGTACCAAGTGGTTTCTCAGCCAGGTACTAAAAGTCTTTATTAGTACCGTTATACCTACCCATGGCTTTTTCTCTCTTTTTTGACTGTTACAGATAACTTTTAGTACCGGCTCAAATTAGAATAGGTACTAGAAGGGTGGATAAAAGTCAACTTCTCTAGTAGTGGTAGGAAGTTACAGTCGTTGTCCCATGTCATAGGTACTCAAATTAGAATAGGTACTAAAAGGAATTGATAAAAGCCCACTTCTATGGTAGTGAATACAACGCCATATCATTATTAAGCCCTTACAAGCATATTCATCACAAATAATTATAGTAGTATACAACTACCATGAGCTATACATATATTTTTTCAAGTATTTAGGAAATGAAACAATACGACATACTCTTCTCTAAACTAAACTACATAACATAATTTGCATTGAAAAATATATGGTAACTCCAAGGACACCCAGTGTGGATGTGTGCTATATGTATTGCACATGTATATCTAGTTTACGTGGCAAACTGACTAAGGACGACAGTTCTTTCTGCAACTGTAGCAACTATGAATAATTGGTCCATGCTTGGGATTGCATAGCCATTGATGGGCATGGGTGCTCAGTTTCTCCATCACTTCCACGGAGAGGTTGGGATTTTCTTAGCCTCGTAGTTCTTAGGAATTGTAGCCTCATCTCTATTTCTTTCATAGTAGGTCTATCTCCTCTTCTAATTTTCAAACATGCCTTTGTAAGTGAGGCAATTGATGGAAATATGCCTAAGAGAATTCTGGGGCAACCGGAAGTTCTGGCTTGAGGCCAGAAGTTTTGGGATCTAGAGCATCCAGAAGTTCTGGTTTGACCGAAAGTTCCGGGCCAGCCCTAGTTTTGGTTTCTGGAGGAACCGGAAGTTTCGGTTGGACCGGAAGTTCCGAGCCTGCTTGAAAAGTGTAAGCTAGATGAACCGGAAGTTCCGGGTGTGACCCGAAAGTTCCGGATCAAAATAAATTCGATACAGAATGTTATTTTCAAAAGTTTTGGTTGGACCGGAAGTTTTGGGTACAGACAAACATATTAGATCTGTTGAGCTTTAATACTGATTAAAGGCCCATGAGAGGGCACTATATAAGGAGAGGAGGGGCTAGGATGAAAGAGCTACTGTTGGTTGTTGCTTAGACCTAATCCTAGCCGCCACCTCTCCTGGATACACCGGTTGTGGCCGTCTCTCCCCTAATCTCCCGTGTGGTACTAGCATACCGGCGTGAGCTGATCTCGTCCCTATACATGTGGATACAGTAGAGGCACCACTGCTACTGCGGTGCTGATCTTCTCCCGTGGAGATCGTCGGACTACGTCGTCTTCATCGCCGACGAACGAACGGTGCTGAGCGGAGCCAATCAAGGACGCGCTTCATCAACTCTACTTCTGCTGCCCTAGCGCGTCTCGTGGCTAGAGGTAACGATCTATGATCCCATTGCACGCATGGTTCCTGGGCGAACGGGGTAAAAATTTTGAATTTAGTGCTAGCGTAGCCTCTCCATAACCCAACAGCAATATCATCGATCTCTTCCCTGTTTGTCTCCTCTACAACCTGAGGATCCAATATTTCCATGAGAGATCCCTCTTCAAGTACTTCAACAAAATAATGAGACAAACTTTGTTTTGCACCTAAATCATTGATGAAAATTGGCTTCTTTCTTGTCAAAAGTTACACAAGTATCACCCCAAAGCTATATACGTCACTCTTTTCAGTTAGTTGTCCAGTACGGTAATACTCTAGATCTAGATAACCGAATGTACCTTGGACAATGGTCACTACATGAGTCTCATCAAGTGAAAGACATCTCGAAGCACCAAAATCGGAGACCTTCGTAGTAAAGCTGCCATCCAAGAGAATATTGGAAGACTTCACATCTCTATGGAAAATCGGAATAGCAGCAGCTGAATGCTATTCACTCCTATAAAAAAACTAACTGACGTAGTGCTAGATGTCTCAAGCCCTCAAAACAAACTGTTGTAACTTGGCAAACAAAAATGATAGTAATAACAAATAAATAAAAAAACTAAATATGAAGTTAATGATCAAGTACTTTTTGGATAAATATATTCATCCAACAATAAAAAGTTTAATGATCTTATACTAAAGAAAGTCCTAAAAAAAATAACTCAACTTTTATCTGTACCTTAATCATGGATTAGCATTGTAAAAACCTCATGCCCTGATAGAATCAACTATTCCTAACATTTGTATACAAGTACCAGGAGAAACGCCGGATGTTAGAAGGGGTCGTATCGTAAACATTGGAACATATCCAACTTCACCAACGTCAAGTAACTTAATGAGAATAC
>KE372028.1:354011-365315 GCA_000418225.1 Zizania latifolia
ACGCGTCGCCCGATGGCCGCGTAGACCACTCCCGCGAGCCGCTGACCGCACCGGCCCACCTGGTGGCCACCGCAGACCCGCGTGCACTGCGCTGCCGCCGCGTGGCGCTCACCTGCGCCTGTGCAGCGTGCGCCTCTTGCGCACTCGCACCGCACATGCCTGGCCGTTGTGCCGCTGGCCGGTGGGGCCATCATGTCGGCCTCACGGCCCGGCCTTGCGTGTACACGCGCGTGCTATCCGCGTGCGCTGCACGCAGCCCATCCGGAAGTTGGCCGGAGACCAAAGCCCAAATGCACAGTACAATTTCGCTTTTTTTCCTCAGGATTTAAACAGGCCGGCCCACTATTCAGTCAGCACAGTGCGCCCAGCCAACCGGGCCAGACCCATCGGCCTCAGCCGCGCGCCTGCGAGCCACTGCTCGCAGGCCGGCATTTCACTAGCTAGGCCAAATCTCTCCGCACAGTGTCTTTTCCACTTTTCTGAATTAAAATATCAGGCTGGCCCATGAGCAGTTCTGCATAGTGTCATTTCTTAATTCCAGAAAAATCAGTAAATCTTTAGAAATTCATAGAGAATCCATTTTAACTCCTATTGACTCTATTCCAGATCCTAAAATCTTATAAAATCCCAAAGTTTATTTTGGCACTGTTTAAATAAATTTTTGAGTTTTTCTTGATTGCTTTTATTCGCTGTATGTGTTAATGCCGTTTAGCCGCCGACACCGAGAACTCTCAAGACTACTCCGTTGAAGACCTAGATTTCATCTCCGAAGCAAGGCAAGTCTTCCTTTGATCATGCTTGATCTCATGAAATGCTTGAAATATTTTTAAACTATATTTGGATGATTAGGATGAGCACTCATATACACTATAAGTCTGTCACTTGCGCGATTAAGACTAATAAAATCTAAAACTTGACATTTAGCCTCCATGTTGTTGATTAACCTATATCTCTTGTCAACTTAAGAGTAATTATTACATCCATTGATTTACTTTATTCTTTTACTTGCTTTTAGTATATTCCTTGAAATTTGGGTGCACTTCACATACACACATACACCTATACAAAAACAAGACGATTAGATATAGATGGGTGTTGATGGTGGTTTTGCAAATGTGTTGTGTTGAAATGAAATTGTTTATGTTGTAAAGTTGTCAAGAGTGATTGTCGCTTTCGGGCATGATTGCACTTGGCGTATAAGGACCGATTCCTTAGGGAATAACATAAGTGCACCATCGTGTAACATTACGGGTATGTGACAGGTGCCCCTAAACTAGTACTTAGTAGGCTTAGGATAGCTCGACTATCGATGGATATGAAATCGCCAGAGTGGCTCATGGTTTTACTTGTAAAGTTTCTAACAGGCACGTGATTTGTGGCTGAGGCCAGTGGATATGATTGAGAAGTTAGTGGTTTGGAGCACCCGCAGAATTTCAGAGGAGAAAAATGAAGCGTGGCTTCCCGATCCTTGGTTGAGGACATGTTTAGGTGGCAGTTTGTTATCCTAGGTCGGCTTTGGAAAAGCCTTATCACGAACCTCCTATACCGACGGGTATAAGAGTAAGCTCGTGTCGTAAAAGTAAAGTGTACACCTTCAGCTGAAGTATAATCTGTTCGAACAGCCTTGCCCATGGATATGGGCGCGTGTCTTGATGGTTTCCCTTGCGTAGTGTTTTCTCTTGTTTTTCACCAACTACTATTGTGGGATGGGACGTTACCAGAGTATACCCTCAGGGTGTACGGCTAGCCTTTGTGGTTGGCAACATTCCTGTGTGGAACGGAAAGTCGAAAGGCTTCATAGAGAGAGATGTGAGAATTTAAAACTAGTTGAGCGATAAAACTAGACTTGGGTTGAGATTATGATAAAAGTGAGAACAACCTACCTGATGAATGGGCACCAAGAAATGGTATAAGAGATGAGATGATGTGATAAGGTTTTGTGGTAAGATGAATTGATGGGAAGATGGTGGGATTTGTTGCAAAGCAATCCCGGTACGGTGGAAATGTGGGAAAGTGGTTGGTTATTGAATTATTATTCTATTTGTGGGAACGGGTAGAGGTTGGAACCTCTATCCGCGGGTATAAGCACTTAGAAGTTTTAAACTGTTTTTCTTTTGTGAACCATTGCCGCTCTTTGTATCCGTCATCTATATTTTTTTCCAAGACTTGCTGAGTACTCTCGAGTACTCAACCTTGTTTTTATAACCCTAGAGTTTGCTAATCTCCTCGAAGATGAAGAGAACTTTGAAGACGAAGGTAAAGATGTTGCTGATGAAAAAATAGAAGATTAGGGTTTGGGGTCTAGTCCCAAAGATAGAGTTTAGATAGTAGTGCATGCTTTGAGTGTTGTAATGCTTCCGCTAGGCTTTTGTAATCTCTGTTGCTGCGACGTATGCCTCTTTAGCAGCTTTTGTAATAGTTAAATATTGTAATATTCAGTTCTGTAATGTACTACTGCCAGAATGGAATGATTTCATTTATGAATTTTCGTTCGTCTTCGATAAGTTTTAGCTCGTCATGTTTCGATGAAATTTCTGTTTCAGGATGGGTCGTTATAGTAGTGTGTCATTAGATATGAATTCATAGACTAGCAAGGGAACCTCAGATTCAAGACAACAACCAAAAAGATTTACCGCATTGTGATGGACGATTTGAGATAAGATTGCAACCTCGTTGATAAACTAATATATCTCAATTTGCTCCACAATTTTTTATTTTTGAATGGCTACCACACGCTGGTCGGATAGAATCGCTTTATACACCGTGCCATGTCCTCCATGACCAAGAATACGAGTAGTATCAAAGTTATCAGTTGCCTCTTCTAGTTCCTCTAAGGAAAATATCTTTGTTTTGTTCGTGGCCCTTTCATCTGAGATTAGTTGCTCCAAGAGTAGATCCTGATTTTTCCCGAAATAAGCTCTTCTAATTTTCTTTTGGACGTCTTTGTTCCACTTTTTGACTAGTATAATTGCACCTAATGCAATTAATATGGAGCCAATGGCACAACTTATTCCGGTTGCAATACCTACATCCATTCATCAATCACTCACATGAAATTGCTTTGCATTTTTCTTATTGCATTAATAGAAACAATATTATATCTGCTAGACTGCTATGACTTACCTAGAATAAGATTGTGTTGTTTAGCTAATGTAACACCCTACCTTGTGATTGGATTAAACACTTTTCTATGAGGGCAACTTGTACGTATATAACCTCTAGGATAATTTTGGCATGTCCCGTTGCAATAGTTAGGTAGGGAGCATTCATCCACATCTGCAGATAACTTTTTAGTTTTTATTTATATTGGTATATTGATATATAGATATAGGCACTACTACTTGCATAAAGGAAATCATGTGGTTAAAATAATGTGCGTAACACCTCCATTTAAACTCCTAAACATTTGCACGTTGGATGGGGAGAAGAGGAACAAACCTGTACATCCATCTCGGAGATATGGATTTCCTCGAAAGCCTGGTAAACACTTGCAACGGTATCCCATGAATATGTTTATGTGGCTGACGTTTAGACAATAACTATGATTACTATAGCATGCATATGTCCTAGTATTATTTTGTTTAGCCGCTTCACAAGTTAAATTGGCTACTACCCACTTTATAACAATATAATATTCTAAAGAGAAGTCAAATTGATCTTCCACGGGACCAGCATTATAATCTTGAACATATTGGTTGCCCTCAAATATTAGTACCTCTCTCCCATACCTTGTATCATCATTCAACAAGTTGCTAACAGTCAGAGTCCCATCTTCAACTGACACGTTAATCACATTATAGTGTAGTTCTCCTCTATCCAAAACAGTGATATAATCAGCTGTACAATTAAGTCGGAACCTTTCGTTTGCAAAACAACCTTCTTTAATTCCAAAAGGAAAAGGAATGATCATGCTTCCGCAAGATGTCAGACAGTGTTCTTTATACTCGGGGTTGTAATCTTCTGCATAATCTTCTACAGAAAGAAAGAGAAAAAGGATGCAAATTATAGGTGAAAAGTTCTATATATATGTGGGGTTCTTATTTTGCGAAAAAAAAGTAGACAGGAAGCACCTTTTGTGCGGCATCCATCCAAAATGTAAGGATTGTCTTGTATGTCACTAGTATAATGGATGCATTCACAGGTGTAACCTCCCGATGATATATTTTGGCAATAGGTACCGGTGCAACCACATGCATAACTTTTGTTGTTCAATAGTGCACTTCCACAGCTCAGTTGGTCCATGATGGCAAACTGAAGCACGTCTCTAACAACATTGCTCGCATTCGTCCAACTCGAGAAAAGATTGCTTGTGTTGTAATCACCATGTGAGGACATGAAAGTCAGGATCCTATGGTGCGGCGGATATGATCGTGATACTGTAGCATGATCTTGCACAATTGTTGACTGAAAGCCCTGTAGGTTTCTTGATAACATGATGGAACAACATCCCTTCCCGTTACAAAGCCCTCCTATTAGTGTTATTTCACCATCACATCTACTCATGCAAGAACCAACGAGGTCTCCCATACCATATTCAAATAAAGTGGCATCAAAATTACAACCGACAATGAAAAAGGTGTTAAACTTACTAACAGTAACACCCTTATTAGGGGACACCCAGAAGGCCAGGATATGTTATAGGTATCTCTACCTGGTCTCGTGGTAATATTGAAGTATATAGGCACCTTAACCTGGTCATTGTAAAGCGTGGTAATCTTCATAGTACTATTGGCCAAAAAGAGTGTTGGAGTTTTAGTGGTGGTATCGCATGTAAGCTCAAAGCCTTATCGGAAGCAGCCCGGCCAATGCCAAAGGGATAGAAGATGTCGACATCCCCACAATGAGAGGGGCAATGAGCAAGAGACTCATTGGTAGGGATTAACAAGAGCCCTCCGCCTACTCCGGAGACTGCGGCTGATGCTCGCGGCGCCGCAGCTGCCAAGCACACTATTAACACAACAGAAATGGCGAAAACTACCACTAAACTCGAGCTCATCTTTCCACAGGTCGGCTTGCCTTTGTGGTGGAGATGCCAGTGTTAACTACGCAATCAATTTATATTCAGAGACATCATCTCTTAATTTGTGCTCGTGCGTCTTGTGGACTTCTTAAGTAAATGGGAGCTTGACAGCACGTCCCCCAAGCGCAATATACCATATGGAAACATTGATTGATTTGTAACTTGGCAGGAGAAAAGTCTATTTCAACTTGCAACACTGAAAATTGTGTGATTGATCGATGTAGGAAGTCCAGGGGCATTAGTCACATCGGCCATCAGATGTCGTGGTCGTTGCTAGGGCCAACGACTCGCCCAACTGCCGGTCGCTGCTCACTGCTAGCTATGTCAGGTTTTTTTCCACACGTCCTGTAGTTATCTTATCTATGAGCTGGAACGAGTGGTACTGTCCAAATTCCTAGAAATCAAATTACACAATCGTAATATACCTGATAATGCCTCCTTCAAATTAGATGGTGAGAATAATGGCGTTGCCAATCTAAAAACTACCACAATTGAAAATAGAAAAGGAAAAACATTCATACATATCGCGCTTCACATAGACTTTTTTAATTTGTAGGCTCTGGCGCAGTTCGTTCTTGCAAGCTGTAATACTTGAAAAAAAAGTAACATATATGTCTACTCGTTTTGCACTATGTTAGCGTCCCAGGTCTTAGCTTTTCGGCCTCGGCCCACGTCCGGACATTCATGCGTATCCGACGTAGCTTACAAGCGGAGAGTCCTCTCACATCCTAAAAGACCGATCCAAGGGAGAATGGCTATTTTTCCTTATAAGCTGCTCGTAGCCTCCTTCCGTGGGCGATGTGGGACTAAAGTTGCTGGCAATGCCCAACATCCCAGGAACCTAACACCCCATGCCCCTAGGAAGCCCCCTAGGTAGGCATGGCAGCTGCTAGCTCTGATACTAATTGTTAACGTCCCAGGCCTTAGCTCCCCGGCCTTGGCTCACGTCCGAACGTTCATGCGCATCCGACACAGCTTACAAGTAGAGATCCCTCTCACATCTCAAAAGACCGATCGAAGGGAGGATGGCTACTCTTCCTTATAAGCTACCCGTAGCCTCCTTCCGTGGGCGAGGTGGGACTAAAGTTACTGACAATGCCCAATAGCCTAGGATCCTAACACCCCATCCCCTTAGGAAGCCCCCTAGGTAGGTATGGTAGCTGCTAGCTTTGATACCAATTGTTAGCGTCCCAGGTCTTAGCTCCCTGGCCTCGGCCCACGTTCGGATGTTCATGCGCATCCGACGTAGCTTACAAGCAGAGAGTCCTCTCACATCCCAAAAGACCGGTCCAAGAAAGGATGACTACTCTCCCTTATAAGCTGCTCGTAGCTCCCTTCTGTGGACGAGGTGGGATTAAAGTTGCTAACAACGCCCAAAGGCCCAGGAACCTAACACACTACAATTAGCACTCTGTTGTATTGGAATTCTTATTATGCAAAACTAGGACACAGCAAGTTGGGTGGACTAATTAAAGTTAAGCATAGAAATGTAATATATGGCCACAGATGAAAGAAATAGATGGTTGATACTTGAAATGAAAGGAACCAAATTTAAGTGTATGAACATATTTAAACAGGTTCTTATCATGCATGCATGTCTCTCCCTCCATTAGAGCTATCAAATTTATTTGCGAGCATTCTCGTAGGTATGTCGTCTAGGATTATTCAGCCCGCAATAGGGGGGTCTTTGATCGATTAAGTCCAGCTTCCCATTAGTTAGTCAGCACGTACGTCTGATCGACACAGCCAACAGAAATGTACTGGAGTCGAAAGAGATTACATGACTAACTAAGTCCACACGATCGGAACGAAGCATGCACCTCGACCTGGAATGACGGGAGGAATTTTCTAAACTGAAACCATTCGTTTCTCTTCTTTAACATTCAAGCAAGGACGTGACTATAGACGGCCCGTCGTGTACGCCAGGTATGTATGCCGGGGTCCTCATAATTAATCAGAGAACCTCACAAGTTACACCACCAGCACGTTGTTTGGCAGTGACTGCTGCTGACAAGTATGCAGCAATATTAATTTCTTCCCGGATAGCTATCAAGATGACTAAATCCTCTAATTAAGCGTCCTGGTTAAGCGAGCTGACTGATGTAAACCATTTGTATTATTAAAAAAGCAAGTTGATTAGTTGTTTTAGTTAAATTGATTTACCCTCGGCTCTACATGCACGTACGTATATACATTCACTACTATAGAATTGACCTTTTATCTAACCATTTAGCACCCATCACAATTAGAATTGATATAAAAGGTCTCCTACAACAATAAAAATGGCACAAAAGAGGTTGGTAGTTATAACCGGTTACCGAAGCTTCCTTTTAATATTGGATGAGGACCCCACCTTGTATTAATACCGATTGGTGTCCCTATTCCGAACTAAAAAAGACTTTTAGTATCGGGTGGAGTCATCACCTAGTATTGATACATTCCATGCCATGAACATAGAGAAGTTGCCCAAATTTTCCAATTTTTATTGGGTGCTGCCCAATTTTGCATGCAAGTGTTTCTTAGATTAGCAACTTCATCCTCTTCCGAATTATAGTTAGGATTGTGTGTTTTTTGTTTTAGAGATGAAGAAATTTTATGTCCTTTTGAGCTCTATTTTTTCTCTAAGGATGGAGAAATTTTCTTAATACAATTAAACTTAATATGAATTTTCTTAATGAGCGTAATATGTAAAGCTTAAATAATTGATTACATATTGACATGGTTAGCAAATTTTCCTTTGTAGATATAAATTTAATAAACATGACAAAATTGTTTTAATTTTTTCCCTGATGTTTTGGTTTCTCGCAAGTGCCACTTTAATACCGATTGGGTTGTATATTTTCCCACCCGATAGTTTGGTTTCCACCCTCTTTAAAGGGTTTGTTTGACTTTCGCCCAATGATTTGGGTACCTCCTTTAGTACCGGTTGATCAACCGATACTAAAGGATAGGATATTAAAAAGAGTCACCATCTTTCCTAAAATGAGCCCGCCATCCTCTACTCTCCATTAAAAACTTCTCCTCGTTGTTAGCCACCATACCCTCGATCGGTGCCCTCAATTAAAGCTCCTTAGATTGTGTTCCAAAAAGCTGTTGCTAGGGTTTCAAAGGCTGAAGTCAAAAAGAGGCATAATACCCCTTCAGTACAAAGGACTATTTGCGAGGGGCTACTGTTGGGGGGAATATGTCCACCATTACTCCGACAACAATCAAGCCTTGAAGACTGAGAAGCCTTCGAAGGCCCTCCGAACTAGTGCCCCCAAAGTTGATGCCTCCAATATAGTTCAAGTGACCAAGGCTTCGAACTATCATTCGGAGCCTGGTTTACCAAAGGCTAAACGAGTAGAGCCTCATCCCTCGGAGCCTTACTTCGAAGTAGGCTCCCAGAAGTCCAAAACCGCCTCAAAGTAGGGGCCGAAACTAGGGGCTCATATCCCCTCTAACAAGATAGGCATTTAAGACAAAGGGTCTTAAAGGTCAGGAATAAAGATTTTGTTGAACATGTAATGAGTGTTTATGTGTTTATACGGTGTATTACCCTATAACCCCTATGTGACTTTATAAACAGTACCAACACAGTCAGTTATAAATAGAGGTCATCTTAGTATTTCCCTATTTATTTCTACCTATAAATAGAGGCCCTTCCAAGGGGTAGACGTATCGAATACATGATATTCACACTAGCTCAAAAATAAATTACTGGACATAGGGTTGTTATCATATTAAGAGGCTCGAACTAGTATAAACACTTCGTGTTATTTGCTCTTCGAAGCACACTTGAACTTTGTTGTCAATTTCTTTTGCTACAACACACTACTAAAGAAGTGGGCTTTTATCCATCCCTTTTGGTCCCCATTCCAATCTGAGCCAGAACTAAAAGTCTCATACAACGATCAAAAAAGAGAGAAAATGTCATGGGTAGGTATAACCAATACTAATAAAGAGTTTTAGTACCGGGTCTAGAGACCACCTGGTACTATACTTAGTAGTACCGATCGGATTTCCCAACTAGTACTAAAAACTTGGGCATTAGTACTAGATGGGAAGACCAACCGATACTAAAACTTTTTATTAGTGTTGGGTGGTTTCATGACCCAGTGCTAAGATGATGAATAGTATAAATTAGCTCCTCTCTAGCACCGCTAGCTAGCCTGTGATGTGTCAATTATTGGGGATATGACCCCCAGGTACCCCGTGATGGGCTTATTAGCCCGGACCGAGAGCAGGTCAAGTCCAGTATTAGAGTCCGATATGGCCCATGAAGAGGATTTGGTCCCAATAAGGAAGGTTAAGTCCTTATTAGGGAACTAAATCCTAGATCGGGTATAAAGAGATATATTTGTACCAGAATTCTTGTAATTAGAGAATTATCACCCGAGTTCGATAAGCAATCGTAGATATCCAAGAGTCCAACTCGAGATAGAGTCCTGGGTTGTTGGGCTCGCCCCTTGAGTATATAAAGGGGGCGAGACACCTCCTAGAGACATCGAATCATATCTGATTCTTCTTGCTTTTGACGCCTTAAGCCTTCATAGCTTAATCGTATTGCATTGTAAACTTAAACACCTTATTATACACTAAAACACTAGACGTAGGGCTATTATCCTCCGGGAGGCCTGAACCAGTATAAATCTTGGCTCTTATTTATTAGAGTCAACCATCGGATTCGAAGGCATTGTGCTTTCTTTACACATCTAATCACCACCTCGGGTACCCCCTTGGGTGGACTGCTCGGTGATTCACTGACACCGATGAACAAAGAGGAGGTGCTGCCCAAAATTTGTATTGTTTTTGGTGATTTTGATCTTATAGGTGCTTCAAGGTTAGCAGCTCTATTCTTTTCTGTAAGACCAACTTGGTGCTTGATTTGTGAAATGTGATACATTATCTAGATGGACGGGCAGATTTGTGAAATGTAATACATGATCATATACTTTGATTCATGCAGTCTTTTTGATCTGTTTGTTTCTTAGGTGTTCTTAACAAATGTGCATTATCTAGAAATGTGGTAAAAGTATTGGTCGATGATCTATTATCTAGTTAGGATTGCTTCTTCTTTTTTCTTGAGAGTTGCAAAAATTATGTTTTTTTTCATGCATCGCTCGTGATATATATATATATATTCTATACAGTGTTAGGCGCGCTATTTTATTATTCAGCGTGATGGGTCGGTAGTGGTCGCACCGATCCAAACGTGATTAAACCGGTGTCCCACTCGGTTTAATTTGCGAGCGCGGGTTTTTAGGGGGTATAACGCCTCGGAGCCACTTTATATGACACATTTACGGTGTAAACATTTTATCCCAATGTAAGTGTGTTAACTTTATTCTTAAACAATGTAAGTATGACGTATCTACGGTGTAAACAATTTACGTCCAATGTAAGTGTATTTACTTCATCATTATTACAAGTTGCATCGACGGTGTAAATGAATTATGAAGTTGACATTTTGTTTTGTCCAGGCACTTTTGTGATCGTCGATGGTGTAAATGATTTACGTTTAGTTTTTTTACCTATTTTTTAGATGAGTCGTGGTTGAAAGTCGTTGTAAATCTTTTACGTTATTTTCATGTTGTCTCGTTTTTCACACATTTGGTTCGAGGGTGTAAATGAATTACGACGATGTAAATTTGTACCTACGCTTATAGAATTTTTCTCCCTACTTCGGTTTCGGTTTGTTTAGCTTGCACCCCACCCATCGCACCCTACTTTTTGCTTTCACAGTGTAAATGTTTTGCACCTCATTGTAGTCTAACTTCTAGTAGTAATTATACTATATTGTGTAATTTATTTACGGCTCTAATAAACATGGACATTGTTGATGCTTCTTATTTGTGTATTTAACTATTTACTATTTATGTATTTAGATGTCCTTTTTTTTGAGCAATTGTTCTAACAGCGAAGTACGTGGGCAAAGATTTTTTTTTTACGTTTTTATATTTGTTAGCATATTTGATATGTTGTAATCATTTTATTTTCGATGTTGTTAATCATCAGTGTTATTAATTTCGGGTTGTATTCAAAATTGATGTAATGTTGTGTTTTCATTTACGGGGTTTTCCAGTGTCGCATATTATCTGTGTAAATTTATTACACCGTAAAGCATGGGGGTTATATGTTGCTTTTTGGATAATGGTGTAAAATTATTATTATTTTAAAACGATATATTAAACGATCTTAGTTACTTTTTTCTTTTTAGTTTATTTTCATCTGGTTATATTATTTTTTGTTTATTTTTTAAGGTGTAAATTTTCCAAACTACTTCTAATGCACAACCACCAAGG
>KE372028.1:434381-449499 GCA_000418225.1 Zizania latifolia
TTGCGAGGTGATACCACATGAACATCATACAAAGAAGTGTCAATATTTCTCAAGAAACTTGCGCCTGCCCAACCAGTTCCAATGATAACCACCTTCTTCTTGCCAGTTCCATCATTTATTTGCAGAACTTGATTATCCTGACAAGCATAGGTCAAAGTACCAACCCTGCAAATATGTTGAATCAAAGGTGTGTCAGTGTCCTGAAATAAATGTGATATAGAAATACTCTCAAAATTAATAGTACAAAAAGTGCTTTACCCGTTGCAGTGAGATTTTAAGCTGCAGTTACTACTTTTCGAATTTTCTAATTGATACCGATTTATCAGAGCCACAAAAACAGCAAAAACAAAATTTTGCTGCATGCCCAAAAACAACAAACTGGCCCTAAAATCTTAAATTATGATCGAACAGTGACACGAACGATAATCATACTGAATTATGCACAATTCAAATAAGATCTCCAAATACAATGAAAAAATGAAGCATTTGTATCATTTCCCTCAATCTAGCTGGGGCAAAATACATATAGCATCACGGTTAGCTATAGCACACTCGTATACAATATACTTAAATGCCCACATCCCGTTAAAAACCTATATAAGCATACTGTTTGTAATGTAGAGATATAAATATAAGCACAGAATATGTTTAGTCACACACACTACATGTCTAAAATTTTGACGTGCAGCAATTTAAGATTTTCGGTGATAAAATAAACGACCATAATCCAATCGACTCCTATACGTTTGGCCTTGTAGGCACCGTGGTTCCAGGCTTCCAGTGTTATTAATAATTTGTTGTTCCCACATCAAGATTACATTTTCTTTCAATTGGCACAATAACATACATAAGCAAAATTTGAATTTCAGAACATTGTATGCAAGTATTTCGAGAATTCCAACATAACACTCACGCGGTGCAGTGTTAAGAATCAACGTGGTGCGGTGTTAAACTAAGCGCGCTGAGGTCGGAGACTCGGAGGGGGTGGTGTTGGAGACAAAAATCCATAATGCCAAATCGAAGATATAGAGTGACAGATCACCACCGACATAATTGTTGAACCAAACAAAATCTGCCTATCGAAAGAAAAAAAACAAGCCCGGTGAACTAGTATGTTCCTATTATTCGTAGAACGAGAGGAAAATAGTACACAGTATCACAGGGTGGCAAAGTTCGCCAAACAAACCAAAGCGCACGGCCAACGCAGAGCAATGCACGACGATCGCCACACACGTATGGATCGACCGATCAACCCACGCGCGGCGGATACGGAAACAACGGGGCGATGCGGGAGCCGGGGATAGGGGAGACGGCGGTGGGACGTACCCGACGGTGACGACGACTAGCCTCTTCCGCCAGAGCGGCGTGCGGCGTACGGCCTCGACGGCGCGCCGCACTAGCGACAAGCCCCCCGACGACATTTCGAGGCCCACCTCTGCGTGGGATCGAGCGGCGGTGGAGCGTAGGTGGTGATGACTGATGAGGAATCAACCCACCGAGGGAGGCGAGGCGAGGCGAGGCGCGGAGCGGTTTGGTCGCTTCCGAACACGCGGCGGCGGACGAGGGGACGTGTCTCCTGCCCTCCCGGAGCGTACTTATATATAGGAGAAGGATTTCCACTTTTCCACTTGAACCCTCGTAGAGAGACAATTGTTTCCTGACGCAAAGTCGCAAACTCTAAAGTCTAAAAGCGTCCCGCACGGGTACGATTCGTAATTTAAAATTTTTGCCGGGTTGGATAGGCGAGAAAGCCAACGACCGCTCGCTTAGCGTTTGGTTTCAGGACACAACACGATCTCGCGGTGTAGTTGGAGCAGATCTTTGGCTTGTGAGTCAAGAAAGAAAGAGTTCAGGCTTGCGGCGGGACGGGAGTCCGGGAGAGGCCAGCTGTCCAGCTGTAACAGCCTCTAGGGTTTTCAATCTTGGAAACATGAGATGCTTTTCCTTCTACTATGTTTTCTAAGGCAACGTTTGATGGGAAACTAATGGGCTACCTTAAATAAAATCTCGAAACGCGGGACGAACTTTCAATCTGAAAATCTGTACGCATGAATAATCGCCCTGTGAGTTCTGTCTCTTGTCTTTCTGCTCCGTTTTAATTAATTTTTTTCAAAAAAAAAAAGAAATTGAACAACGTTCTCATGTGTACAAGTGGTGTAATAAGCCACGGGCCATCTATTGTCGGACTTCGGACTGAAGTTAGTTTTTTTTCGAATTTCAAAGAGATTAACATGGGCTGGTCATGTTGAAGGCTTTGAAGCCCACATATTAGCGGGCCTCGGTCTGCCCTAAGATATAGTACACGGTAGCACGTTATACTACTATAAGCATATACCTTTCCAGAAATTTGTATTTCGCGGCTTTCGCTCTGCTCGGCCAGCGCCACGAACTCGCGATCCTTCCTTTTTTTTTTTAAGGTCTGCTGATATATTAAAGAAGGAAGAGAACAGATTACACAAAAAAATCTCTAAAGATTTTCATAACACCAAAGAAAAACAACACAACGTATTACAGCGATAATATGGGTGGAAGGGGACTAAGGGAAGCTGCCTTCCTAGAGAGGAAGGTGCGCACTGACGGTATGATGTCAACTACCAACGTCTTATACAATAAGATGGAAAATCAAAAGAATAATGTTTTAACTACTGACATATTAATGTATGTTTCTATACTATATTTTATGTTTTATAGTTATATATTTACAAAAATTATTAAAGAATATAACTACCTAAATGTATTTTTGATGACAGAACTACTACTATTATTTTCAAATATCAAATTATAATACTTTTAAATTCATTAACAATTTAAGATCGAGGCTGGTGTAGGTATTATAGAACGTCATCTGCTACAAATGGAACGCTATACTGGCAGGTACTTGTTTTTTCTTACCAAGGAGGTGAAGAATGTTTTCAACTAACGCGCACGCATCCCGGAGCAAGCCTTGGATGGTTCAGATAGTCGGTCGCTTGCAGTTTGCAAACACCGTTGACCGTTCCGTGTTTTCTGGCACGTTTCGTTCGGAAACTGAACATCCGTATCAAGCAAGCCTGGGGTGGTTTAGGCTCTATTTGCAATAACTAGGTTCGTGATTTTTTAAGTTAATTAGACTTAATTTTAAGAAAATTCAGATTTAAAGCTTCGAAGGAATTAATGATATTTAATTGAGTAATCTAATTTTACTAAAAAAATAAAATATTAAACTATTTTATTTTAATATGTAAATTTCAAATTTAATGCAGTAATAAACACAAACGAGCTTCTAAGAACATCTCCAAGAAATTATCTAAATATTAACTTCTTATATTTTTAGGAATTTATTCTCTATAAATATGTTTCTCTCCGACAGAGTCTCAAAATTTAACTCCCTAAATATATTTTAGATCTACCATATCAATTACCTACAATTCTATAGATATTCGTTGCTTCGGGCAACATGTTCATGGATCATCGACACATCATACAACTTCGCTTGACCCATGCCACATTGTGATCTTCTCGCCAACATCTTTGCCACCTAGCGAGTGACCTCACCTAGCAAGCCTAAACGATGATGGAGCCTTGACACGGATCCCTATAAGCCTGAATGGCGGTGACGTCCTAGATGAATCTCCATCACAACGTCTCGATATGGATCTCTATAAGCCTAACACAATGAGCAGGCGATGAAGGTGGTGACAGGGACCTAGGAAGGATTAGGCGGTGGGCGGTAGAGGATCTCGAAAGAAAACAATAGTCGACATCGATGGCGACAATGGCAGTAGAATATGCAGCGATATAACGTCTCACCGTGGAGCAATGTGCGCTTCCTATAAGTGTGAAATTATTATATTAATTTTGAAAGTGTTTTATTTTTAAAAGCTCTTAGAACTATTTTTTATTTCTAATCCTTAAACTTTAAACTTAAATTATAGAGTAGAGAATCTTCCGGATTTGAACTCGCATAAGGGAAGTCGCTGTCAGACGAGACGGCGGATGAGGCGCGGCGAAGATAGCGGCCACCCCTACCCCGCCCGGCCTGCCGACAAGGCCGCGGCAACTAGCCAACCGAGAGAGATCTGACACCAACCACCGGTGACTGGATCACGTTGGGCTCTGCTCGCGTCGCGCCGGCCCGCCACCCGGCCCTTCCCCCGAGTGCCCCAATCCCCATGCTCCACGACGCTTGCGCGATCCGCACCACATCCAAATTTCCGCACCAGATCACTGTTGAGACTTGAGAGAGTGGAACAGTGCGAGGGGGTCAGTGGAGCAGGGGTGGACGGAGGGGTATAAAGCCTCGCTTCCATACCGGCGGCCCGCTCCGGTCGTCTGGTCCGTGCTGCGACTCGAGGTTCCCTCGTTTTCTCCGCTTCCTCCACTCCCCCGCCGACGGAGGGACCCGCAGATCCCATCGGGATTCCCCAGAGCCTCCAGACGGACCAGGCCCCCATCCTCCGCCGGCGAAGTCGACGGTGAATTCCGTTCCACCTCCGAAGGTAATTGCCTCTACGCCCTATAGTTGCTGCTACCCATTTGAGTGGTCTAACGCTGGGTAGGTCGGGTTCGAGACTTCGAGCGAGGTCTGCGTCCTGGGGCGGGCAGTTTGCCGGTGCTGTGATCCGGTTTTGAGGCCATCGTGGCTCTAGGATTTTGTGGGTTGTTGTTTGCCTCGATTGAGCGGTTGGTTGCTTGTGAGCGATACTAGCATGATGAAGATGTTAGATTATTCGCCTTGAGCTATTTGGTGAATTTGATTGTGACGCTGGGGTGGGGCGCAATCGTGTAGGTGTTGTTATCCCAAGCCTGTAAGCCTGAATTGCTACTGCCGTTCCTATGTAGGCATGGGCTTCTTTAAGTTTAGGCGTGGGATTGTGATGTTGCTTTTCCCAATTATGGAGAAAGGAAGATGGCGGCAAAGCCCCTCTTTGCAACTTATGCTAACATGAAGGGAACAGTGTTCCAGTGCCTTACTGTGAAGAGACCTTTGATGGACTTTTGACGTGTTCAGAACTAGAACAGGGGAATGATGCTTCTGCTGAGATGTTTCGATGGCCGATGGCAGCTGTAATTCCATAGAAGCGGTAAATATTTGAGCAATTGTGCTGATGCCTCTTTGTAGAAAGGTCGGTTTTTGTCAATAGAGGAGTCGTAGAGGACTATCGATTATTCATGAATTTCGGAGTCCAAGCTATGGTGATCTGTTTTTTACTTGTTGGAAAAAATCGATTATTCATGAATTTTGGAGTCCAAGCTATGGTGATCTGTTTATTACTTGTTGGAAAAAATCGATTATTCATGAATTTTGGAGTCCAAGCTATGGTGATCTGTTTATTACTTGTTGGAAAAAATAAAGAAATATTTGATTTGTCCATGCAATGTGCTACATCCTTTGTGATGCACAATATGACATTGATGGCTGCATCGTGCTTTTGGAATATTTCAGTGTGGCGTATAGAATTTATTTGGCTGTAAGGTGACAGACTTGTGCAATAATTATTGTATCTGATAATTGTCGTGACTCGCATGGATGCCCTAAAGCCATCTATCGTCTTAGGTTTAATGGAAAAGAGGAAGGTTGCCGTAAGACACTCATCTCATACACCCAAACGTTTGTCAGTATGAACACCCATGCATAGAGGCATGAAGAAGATTGGACCATTGGTTTGTCTATGTGGATTTGTATGTTTGTCACATATATCAAAAGGTAATGTCATGTTCCAAAATGATATAATGTTTAGGCTTGACCAAGCTGCATGGACTGATGGTCTGCTTCCAGAGTTCCAGTACTATATATGCAACTTCTGATAGAACAAAGCAAATCAACAGCCTTTATTTCCCTCATATTAATTTGCAAACTCATAAATCAAAACAGTATGATTTTGTCTGATCTATTATGTTGGTCTTTTTGCAGTTCTCGTTTTTCTCCTACCCTACATGATGTTTAGATAATTCAAGCAGCACTTGTATTTACCCTTGCTTTGGACTTTTGAGTAGTTCCGAGGATTCAGTTTGTAGCCGTAGAAGATGAATGGTTCAACTGGCTCCCAAGGACATAATGTCAATGGAGGACAGAAGCAAGTGCACCATGCTAGCCCACCCATTCTGAACAATGGACCAAAGCACCGTCCGTTGACTCCCATGAGACAATGCCGTGGTGTAGCATGTGTGGTGATTATACTGTCAACAGCATTCACCTTGATAGTTTACATAGCCCCTATAACTACTTTCCTTGTGCGGCTATTCAGCGTGCATTACAGTCGGAAGATGACTTCCATTCTGTTTGGAATGTGGCTATCTTTATGGCCATTCTTGTTTGAGAAGATCAACAAGACCAATGTGGTTTTCTCTGGTGAAACTGTGCCTCCAAAAAAGCGTGTATTATTATTTGCCAACCACAGGACTGAGGTTGACTGGATGTACCTGTGGGATCTTGCATTGAGGAAAGGCCATTTGGGATACATTAAATACATCCTGAAGAGCAGTTTGATGAAATTGCCTATTTTTAGCTGGGCATTTCACATTTTTGAGTTTATCCCTGTGGAGCGGAAATGGGAGATTGATGAAACAATTATCCAGAGCAAACTATCAAAATTTAAAGACCCCAGAGACCCCCTCTGGTTGGCAGTTTTCCCCGAAGGCACTGATTATACGTAAGTCATATTTATCTTTATAATTCTTTAATATATTTAATATATTTTTGCATGATGCACATGCATTGTAGAATTCATATTCTTAATCGCATATCTGTTGAACTTTCAAGTTTTCAAACATACTGATTGGCAAACCACATATTCTCTGTCGGTACTGCTTTTCTTAAATTGCTTCTCATTTTATTGTAGTATTGCCTGTGCAAGATCCTCTCTCTCACTCTCTGTCTCTCTGTCTGTGCTTGTGTGTATGCTGATTGGTACTCTTATATTAGTGAGAAGAAATGCATCAAGAGTCAAGAATATGCTTCTGAGCATGGCCTGCCTATACTTGAAAATGTTCTTCTTCCAAAGACAAAGGGGTTCATTTGTTGTTTGCAAGAGTTGAAGAGCTCCTTAGATGCAGGTGACAACCTTGCGCTCGTTTTCTGATTCTGTCGTTGTCCCTACATGCTGTGTTTCCGTGCTATTGTTTGGAATGATTCCCCTCTTTTACTTTTTACTAGCAGAATTCTTATAAACAAGGAAACATGAACCTACAACAGCTGATCCTGAGTAATAGTACTTGTTCTGTTATTTCTGAGATTTATCCATTCACTTTTGTGGGAAATTGGAGCTCGCAGAATATGTCATAAACATACGTGGGTTCTTAGAAACCACCAAGTTTGTAATAAATAAAAATGTTGTTTAGAAAGTATACAGGTCATCAGTTATGGCATAGAACCAGTACTGTTATTCACTGTCAGGATTATCTGTTATAAACTGGAGGTAACAAACATAAAGTGCATCTTCCATTCAAGACGAACCAATCAACTTAATAGTGTGTGTTGTACTATTAGAGTAACACCTTGCATTCAAAACGAACCAAACAATTTAATAGTGTGTGTTGTACTTCCTTTGCGGTCCAATTTATGAGAGGCTGAGCATGTATTGTCAGTGTTACTCACCAAACAACTTCAGTACATGGAATTAGGATCACATATGCTTGCATTTCTGAAACCTTGAAACATAAGTACAATTGAACCTGATAATGTTTGAACTTTTCAACTGCTTTGTGCTTCTTTATTTTCGCTGACCATACTCACTGTTCTTCACGTATATTTAACACCGTCTATTCTGATTCATGCAGTTTATGATGTCACGATAGCATATAAGCATAGACTGCCAAATTTCCTGGATAACGTTTATGGCACTGATCCTTCAGAAGTCCACATCCACATCAGAACTGTTAATCTCTGTGACATTCCAACGTCAGAAGACAAAGTAAACGATTGGATGATAGAGAGGTTCAGGCAGAAGGACCAACTTCTGTCGGATTTTTTCATCCAAGGCCACTTTCCTGATGAAGGAACTGAAGGGGATATATCTACACTGGAGTGCCTTGCAAATTTCATTGCAATAGTCAGCTTGACAGGAATCTTCTTGTACCTATCTCTTTTTTCGTCTATCTGGTTCAAGGTCTATGTATTAGTAAGCTGTGCTTACCTTACATTTGTCACCTGCTTCTCCATTCAACCACCCCAACTGATATGCTCCACAGAGGTTGGAACCCATGCCAAAAAATCACTATAGAAGAGGATGTAGCTTTGACTGGGAACTGTGTACCTGTGAAAGATGTTTACGGCAGAAATTCTTGTCACGTTTCATTGTCGTTGTGCTTTCTTCTCATTCTAGTTCTGCAAGATGAGCTATGATATTCGTATGCATTCTTCGTGTGAGTTCATCACTGAAGGTAGACACATTGCTACATGTACAGTAATATTTATGTTCTCGGTAATCCAGGCTTCGATGCCTTTTTTCACTGTATTTGGATTATTATATAACTGACAGATGGCATAACCAAGCATCGAAGTCGTTGTAGTATAGTGGTGAGTATTCCCGCCTGTCACGCGGGTGACCCGGGTTCGATCCCCGGCAACGGCGTTTTCACAATTTTTCAATTTTTTTCCTGTGTAAAAACCTGACATTTTGTTACAGTATCCACTTACTCTCGCTTGTTAGCGATGCTCTTTCCTTTCCTTTCCAAAACTACGTGAGGCGTAGGAAATTTATCTTGATATATCCTTTTTGAAAAGGACATGTGTGACGCAAATAATTTTATGCGAAAAAAGAACATAGATACGCATGCTTGCTGTTGAACACCTACCGGTTCCAGCCTTCCGGGTGAGGATGACGCTGCAGGAAGGATGACTGGATGAGACGCGTACGCATACGTTCATTCTTCCGTGCAAACAAGCCGCATGGAATGGAAACTCCACCATCCGATTTCCAAGCTACAGAGCTCGCACCCTCCAATGATTTTTATGATACCCGATTCGAAAAGGGCTGTATGAATCTATATTTGCCTTGCAAAATACTTCAACACTATTATATGTTTGAATTTTTACGTAGCCATGCATTGATTGTTAAAATGTTGTCAAAGCAGTGAAATCGATTGTTTTAGAAATGGGTCAGAGATAACACATAATTTTTACGTAGATAACTGCATTGAACAAATCTAAATCTAATACATAAAGCAACTTCAATAGACTCTCTATTTATATTCTTATCCTAAAATTTTATAAAAATAGTTACGTATTCAATAGATATAAAAACATGTTACCAATATTATTATATATAGAACATTTTTCAATAACATTACTCTCTAACAGATTTTCGATATCTTATTTTTTATATTTTACTTTTATATCATTGATGATGGACATTACTTGTTATATTTATTTTTTTCTTTTTTTTAAAAAAATTTCTTTTATCACTTGTGAGTCGTGAATATGAAACAAGAGCCACTTGAGTTATTGAAGATATATTTTAGATATAATTCCTTAAAAATTAGAATAAAAAATTATATTTAAAATCTCTTGATATGCTCTTACTATCGTATTCAGCTCCCTATTCTTTCATCCACCCTTCTCAAATCTAAAAAACCAAAATTACTCCATATTTCTCTCCGTCTAGGTTACAAAATAAATCTATTAATAAAATAGAGATGATGGATGAAGATAGAGAGATATTTAACATGCCGAAAAATAAGGAGTGAAGACTATTTTACATTGAGTAGGGAAGCAGGAATTGAATTTGAAAGGCTACAGTTCATCGCATTCCACGCCGCTGCAGTAAGATATCGTTTTGCTGGGTCGCATCGCACGCAACAACACATCGATCGCACGTCGATCGCATCCATCCTCCTCCCCGTCTCCTCCCTGCCCTCCGAAGCTCCGCTCTGCGCGCGCGCCACTCCCCTTCGAAGCGCCAAAACCTTCGCCTCCGCCACCGTCCCACACACCCACCCACCCAGCACTCCCTCCTCTCCGCCATGGGAGAGGGAGACCACTGCGCCACGGCCAAGGTCCGCGTGAACGGCGCGCTGGCCCAAGCGACGCTCTGCACCGCTTCGCCCGGTGCAGACGGCGGACCGGAGCTCCGGTGGCGGTGCGGTGTCGGCACCACGGCGGAGCGTGTGCTGTCGTTGGACGCGGACGTGCTCGGTGTCGAGGCCAGGGGTAAGGAGGTGGTCGTGAAGGCCTTCGTGGCGGGCGCGGCCAGGTCGCTGTCCTGTGCGCCGGGTTCAGGGAAGGGAGGCCGGAAGAGGTGCAGGAGGGATTACGTGTTCGAAATGGTCGCCGGCGAGGACGCCGCCGCGGCCTGGGGCGACAGGATAAGGGATTGCCTGGACTCACTCGGTACGTACGTGTTTCTTCCGGTGCCTCTGATCGCTACGCAACAAAATCAATCGGTTCCTCTCCCACGTATTCTTCAGCCTAGATGGAAACCAACAATACTACTCTGCTTCTTATCCAATCCATGAAAGATCAGCATTAAACCTTCGTGTTTGTGATCATCATGTCACAGGCCGGCCGAAGAGATTGTTCATCTTGGTCAACCCCTTCGGCGGCCAAAAATGCGCGAAGAAGATCTACGAGGCAGAGATCAAGCCCCTCTTTGAAGCTGCCGATGTCAACATCACAATGCAAGGTGTGTGGAGTGGAATGCACATTGTTATCAGTGATGTTTTTTAGTCGTTTCCCTTACGTTTTCTGCAGATATTTTTGATCCGTTCGGTTCACGATTTGTTTCAGAGACCAAGTATCAGGGGCATGCTCGTGAGGTGGTGTCTTCGCTTGACCTTGTGCAGTACGATGGCATTGTCTGTGTGAGTGGCGATGGTGTACTCGTCGAGGTTAGTGACAATACTCTAGGGTCTCTGTAACTTGTGCGTTCATACGTGGCATGTTTGCATGGTTGGCATTAAGGATTTGGATTTTCAGGATTGACTTTATCTATGTTTTATATTACAAGTTGTTTGTTTATATTATAAGTTAATCTTTTTACTTTGATCAAGTTTAATATATATAGTATCAAATAAACAATATGAAGACATATTTTATGGTGGATTTAATGAAACAAATTTGAATTGTAGTTGCTGATATTTTTTATATAAAATTAATTAAAATTAGAGAAGTTTGACTTATAAAAATTTTAAATAACTTATAATATAGAAAATATGGAACGTGGGGAGTAGTTCAGCAACCCGTATTGGTTGATGCTAAGTTGACTTCTATCTGACTAGCTAAATGCCTATGCGTTGTAACGGGAAAAATTTACAACATTAAAAGAACACCATACAAATAGAGATGAGCGAAGCTGAAGCTTAAGAGTTTTGGTTTGCTGTGAGAATGAGTAATGGTAGTGGCAGACTCACCACCATTAGCTTCTTTTAAAGTAGTATAGATACATTTAGTATATTTGGCATGCCCTGTAAAGTCTAGATTTGCATGCGTAAAAATATTAGTGATTGATGGCTACTGTTCTATGCCAACGTTTTTTTGGGACTTAGACATGATTTGCCTTCGTTAAACCTTTCAACTATTGCCTGAATAATTGGTGGATGACATCTGAAAACAGAGTTATTTAACAGTGCTGAAAGATGATTATGTAGCGTAGCAGATTTCGGTCAGATTGCTACCAGTTCTGACGCATATTTTGCTTGAGTCGTTTTCAGTGCCTTAAATTTTAGCAAAGACGTGTACGCGTCTTCCTATTAAATTTTAGTTCTCTGAGTTATATCTCAGTGTTTAATTTCGTTGTTTTCAACGGTTCCTTTTTCGTGATTACGCAAAAGATTTGCGCATCGTTGTGATCATTCTGCAATTTCTGATGTAGGTAGTAAATGGAATTCTACAACGAATAGACTGGGAGGAAGCGATAAAGATACCAATTGGGGTGGTTCCAGCTGGTACTAACCATTCATCTTAAGGAAGACATTAGCATAGAATTTTCTGAAAGTACTCAAAAGGCGTGGACTTGTAATTTATGCAGGTACAGGAAATGGCATGGCCAAATCGCTCCTGCATGCTGCCAGTCAGACGTACTCGGTTCCAAATGCCGTATTTGCTATTATCAGAGGTCGTCATCTTTTTCCATCATACACAAAATATATAATCCACGATGGTTTTTTCATTTATGATGGAACGTCTTATGGAAACATCAAAATTTTCTCGTTGAACAGGGTACAGGCAGTCCTTGGATGTATGCACCATTCTGCAGGGGGAGAAGAAGTTTTTCAGTGTCTTGCTAATGACTTGGGGTATGCAGCAAACTTGCTATCAGTTTAATCGAATCGATGATACTTTTTTGGCTGTCAACTGACTGTTTAGGAAAAAACAATAATAAATTTCAGGTTTGGTGGCTGATATAGACATCGAGTCTGAGAAGTACAGGTGGATGGGAAGTGCACGCTTTGATTTTTATGTATGTATGCTTTTGCATTCAGCCTTTTCCATTTATTTTCAGTTCTTCACTCGATCGTATTGTTATCGGTCGGTTATTCCCATGTTGATGTGCCATTACGCCATACATGAAATGTAGTTTATAGGCCTCAGGGGGGGGAATGTAGCATATGGTGTATGTGCGAGTTTGGTAAATTCGTCCGGCTAGGCGTGTACTCCTTCGGCCTTGACCCAAATTTTTGAACTCTTATTTATGAGTCGTGCTTCTTGATTTCTTTTCTGTTTTTTCCTCAGTCTGCTTCTCGCATCATTCAGATTTTAGACATGTTTTTAGTGCTAAAAAAATCCTTGCACTGTTTCAGGCTTTGGTTCGCATAATGAACCTGAGAAAATATTGCGGAAGAATTCGGTTCGTTCCTGCCCCAGGCTACGAGTCATATGGAGAACTCGTCAAGCAAGACGAGACTTGCGCCGTAGGATGTCAAGAACAAAATGGAAAGTCCCCCTGTTCTTATCAAGGCCCTTCAGTTGAGTTTCAAGGTTCTGAGTGGAGATCCCTTGATGGTCCATTTGTGGCTGTTTGGATCAACAACGTGCCATGGGCCTCTGAGAGTGTCATGGCAGCTCCTGAGGCCAAGGTAATTGATTTCTCCAGTAATGTTTTGTCCATAGTGTCCTTTACTCCTTTGAATTTCAAACACGTCTTCTTGATGGAAAAGATCATGTTTCCTCCTAGGCATTAGTACTTTTGACAAGCCTGTCAGCAGGGTTATCCATTATGAAGCACTCACTTGCCAAAATGTGGGCAAAAAATATTTCTACAGTTCTCAAGGTTACACTGTATTGAAGTGCTTGAATTAGATTAAGACTATGCTATAATGTTTTTTTGTTGGGCATGTATACATCCGTACGGAGTGCTCCAGTCCAACTTTTAGTTGTAAAAACTTAGATTTGGTTTGGCCCATCGGAAACGTTTACTGTCGTTTGTTATTCTGTATGATGTTGTATTACATAATAAGGTAAAACTTGCTGATTTGTTCGGTGTTGTTGGACGATTTCCGTTGACTGCATATCAGTGTTCATTTTCTTTTGCTTCTAGAAAAAAACTTATCTGACAGTTTGGTGTACTTTGCTTGACTTACCGAAGGTGCACGTTGTAATTTGTGATGCAGTTCTCAGATGGCTACATGGATGCAGTCATAGTCAGAGATTGTCCAAAGACTGATATCTTAGCTCTACTGATGAAGATGAGCGATGGGAGTTATGTAAAATCTCCATATGTTACATATCTCAAGGTTAGTTTTTTTTCTCATCCCTGATAAAAGGATGATGCTAACAATAAATTAACAACGGGACATCACAATCTACAACTTCGTTTTTCTAAAGCGAAAATCCATAGTCAGCTTGCCAATTTAATGGTAATTATGATAGTGGAACAAAGCAGTTGAGCTAACCATGTGTGCAACCTAGTCAGCTTATCCTGACTGTTTCCAAGTTTTTATCTCCTTCTGATTTAGCAATATTCAGTAACAAATGCCACCACTTACTTTGACTTTGCAGGTGAGATGCTTCCTGTTATCACCAGGCCAGATTGTAGAGAATCCAAAACGGGGTGGCATCATAGACGTGGACGGCGAGGTTATCGCTAGAGGTGAAGGAACGTACGGCAAAAAACAGAATCAGGATGTGATGGGTTATGGCCCTTCCATTCAGTTGACAGTGCAGCAGGCCTTGGCCACCGTGTATTGTCCCAAATGACAACCCCATTTATCTATTCTCTTCTCTCTGAGATTGGATTGTTCGTTCGTGGCAATTGTTTCGTTCTTTGTTGGAAAAAGGGGTGATATTTTTGGTGTATTCAATAGAAAATCGTCAAAGAAATGTTGATAGGCCTTCGCATGAAACGACTTGCCCCTTAATTCCTTAGCTGTGTTGCAAGCCTGGAAGTAAGTGTGTGGCCTCGTGGCACCGTTGACACAACGGGCCCTGCTCAAACTACGATTTCTTCCTCTACGGCTGAAGCAAAGCTGTGTCATCAAATGATTCGCTCTCCGCTCTCGTCAAGTTCACCATTCGATCGATCTCTCAAATGTCCTGGAAATATGCATAGACAGGAGACAGCACAGCAGGCACATGACTTGTGTTACATGTGTATCCTTACTCCAACCGGCCCTGGGCTGCTTCAAAGGTGGTAGCATTATCTTCAAGAAGTGGCAAGCACAAGATAAGAGTAGCTCTGCGATCTTTACTCAACCTGGAGTGCAATGTGACGGATCAAATTGTGCCAGGCAGCTCAACAAGGACACATTTTATGTGAAGTGAGAACTATCTTATGCTTAAAAAGCATATAATACTTACACCAATCATCAATGTCCACACAAGTTCAATAAGGACTGCACAGTACTTCAATATATCACATTCACAAAATAAATTAAGACATAGTTGAGTATGAGAAAGAGAGAGATTTGCTTCAATCTTTTCCTGGGGTATGGGGCCGTGGAATCCAGTGCAACATATGCGCCAATTGGCGAAGCAGGGGACCGACTGGACGGCACAGGCCACACGAGCCAGGAGCCAGAAGAGAACTGAGGTCCTGTTTGGGATTTGGGACAGCTTATCTTCAGAATTAATTTTTTTTTGAGCTAGTCCAATCTAGCTCCAAAAAATCATAGAGTTAAAGCTACGAATGAATTAAGGGTATTTAGTTGAGTAATTTATTTTTTATTTTATACTAAAAATAAAAGTTTAAACTATTTTATTATA
>KE372028.1:468033-478737 GCA_000418225.1 Zizania latifolia
TTCGACCCCGACAAGACGTCCGATCTGCAGCAACGAAGAGCTCGGGGACTGCTGTGGGGGATATACCCCTCAGGTAGCCCACAGACCTCATTTCCGGTTATTGGGCCGAGCAGAGGGCCCATCGGGCTCGTCACAACAACCCCTCCTGAGCCAGCCGAAAGCAGCGCGGCGCATTAAATGTGACGCGATGGAAAGCGATCGGAGGATCCAGGCGTGACAGGTGCATAGGACTGCCGGGCGACGTCAGACCGGGGAGCAGTTGGGGAGTAGGCAGCACGCTGCGTCCCATCGGGGGCGTGCTACGTCCGATCAAGCCGTGCTACGTCCCGTCGGAGCGTGCTGTACGATAGGTTAGACCCAACGGGGGTATAAATAGCAAGGGGTCCCGAGCACGGGACCCCACGACCACCACCACTTCTTCCACAACGTCTCTAAGCCAAGACACGCCCACAACGCAATACATAGACGCAAAAGCAACAAGGGTTCACAACGTTGAATCCACTACTTTCTTGAGCCCTAGCTCGTGTAATCCTAACATTGTAATCGTCTTCCCGACTAGTGAAACACCCCACTAAACTCACAGTGGACGTAGGCTCATTACCCTATCCGGGGGCCGAACCACTCTAAATCTTCTTGTCTCTTGGCCAGCCCTATTCTCACGGGCTCGGCAACCATCGAGGTCTTGAGTGCAGCGCTTCCCTACAAATATAAATCACCTCCACGGGCACCCTCCGAGGAGGGCTGCTCGACCACTCGTCGATATTCTTAGTGCAGTTCTAATCTATAGTTTATTAGGTAATGTTTTATCTTATCATATCAACAAGACATTATCTATAGAAACTGTACTTTTAACCATAATTTTTTAACATAGGCTCGAAGTTAATTTTTATATACATGTATCTCATTTCTCTCACCACCTTCCATCCAATCATATTCTATTTCTGTCTTAGATATTGTGACAACATGGTATCTTAGTTTAGACATAGTTTCTTTATGTTCTAGTATCTCTCTTTATTAATTTACTTATCATATCATATTTTTTCTATGTAACAGTATAATTAATATTTAAGACACCATCCTATACAGATAGTTGTGAGTGCCCTTATGCATGAAATGCTAACCCTGTGCCTCCTACCGGCTACCGTGAGGTATATGCCTTGTGCGCTGAACTACCCTTAATTAGTGTCGTCAAAATAATATTGGGTAGCGTACCACTACCACGTCTCGCCATAGCTCGCACTAACGCAGTACTTGTCCTACATCCGCCGTCTCATGCATCTCGCTTCCACGATTTTTGTCTTGCCAGCGAGTTAGCGCAGCGATCTCACCAAGCGCATGCGGGTCCAATGCGTGACATCACATGGAGTGAGTGCACGTCCAATCTACCTCGGCGCGTGATCAACGCGCCCATGACAACCTACGTTTGGAACGACAAGCACCCACGATCTCCACCGCCGACGCGCGCGCTGCGCCTCTACCCTCACCCATGGGCAACGCGCGTGCACGACCCGCACGTCCCGTCTCGCCTTGAAACCCACCAGCCTCCAGCCTTCCCGTCCGGCGAAAACCCCCGCGCGCGAGGCGATTGACGAGATGGAGGCCCGACGAAAACACCCTGGCCGAATTAGTCATACGCACTCGGCGGGCGCAGGCGCGGGCGCCTTTCATCAGCCAGCCCGCCAGCCCATCCTCGTCAGCTCTCGGCGCGGCGGGGCCCGCCGCTCCACAGCCTTTCACCTTTCCCAAAAATGGCCTCCTCCTCTACGGCACCACCTAGCGTATCAGCGCCTTCCCCTAGGAGCGGCCCCGCCGCAGCGCGGCCACGCTGCCACTGCTCGTGTGGCCCGGTGCGCGCGGGCCCCTTGGGTCGGTGGTGATTCGCGCTACGTTTCGCATGATTTATCTCGAAATTGCTCTCAGCCACGGGAACGCAAGCATGCCGACGTTGAGTCGCCATTAGGCGTAGCGGTGGCGGTATTATCCGGTGCACACGAGTTCTATACGGATATTGGGATGGCAAACAGGGAGGCTTTCTGTCGTCTAGGGGTGACACACGGGGAGATTTCACATTGTCATACCAATGTATCTACGAGTAGAGCAACTACGACAGAGATTTCGAGTATGCGTGACGGATGGCGACGGTGTGACGACCCATATTCGTGGATATCACTGACCCACGCACTCACCAAATGCAGCGGCAACAGAAACCATGGCACGACGACGGCAACTCCAAAGCTTGTTTGGCCAACGATGATTCGATGGTTTCTGATTCAATTAGCAAACGTAGAGGCGTGAAGTCACGGTTTAATCAAGCCTAAGATATAACAATACAATTCATATTACATTATTAAAAATTTTATACACTTTAATAGAATTTTAAGAGAGGTTAAAGAGATATGCTTAAGGCGTAAAGCCATAATTGCCATAAGCTTGTCTCCACCACTGCATACACCGATGACCCATTGTCATCCTACAACCCTATGCATAGTGTTGATAGAAACTTATATTGAGTTAACTAAGGATCATGGTTTTTAATACAGTATTAATATCACAAAGCAAGCTAGATTATTATCATAAATACCAAATAAAAAAGACTAGTAGCGTGCCCATGCTAACGCTGTGGTAAAAATCAAAAAATAATAAATATGGACTTAAAGCATGCACCACAAGTCGGTATAAAGCATGCCCCACAAAAAGAAACGCTTAAAGAAAACAAGCAAATCGTTATGAAGCTAGCGACATCTATGAACTTCTACTCTCGGCGATCTCCAAGGACGGTGTTGAGGGTAGTCTCGACTTCTCGGGCCAAGTTATTGGGGTTACTTGGCTCGGCTTCATCTTTAGAGCGCATCACCCTTGTGTATGAGGGATCGCTCTCATCTGTGGGTCCGACGTAGAGGCTGCGGTCAGAGCCATGCTCCCTGGATGGCAGGCGGTGGAATGCGGTATGGCGAAGGCGGGCGTCGAAGTGGCTTCTGAGTTCTCCAAATAACTGAAGAGCTGCTTCTTGACACGCCGTCTCAAATCCCTTGGCCTTGACGGTGACGGTGAAGAATGGAAGTTCCTCGTCTGAGCTGAATAAACTTAGCAACACTTTGCATGTGTCGTCTCCTTCTTCCGAGAACTCGCCTTGGAATTTCGGCTCTTGCATGAAACCAAGGAACTTTGTTAGGTGGCGAAGCTCTTCGACGAACCCTTTGAACTCACGGCAGTAGCTGTGCACCATGATCGACATCTAAAAAGTTTTTAAAGATCACAAGTGAGCAAAATGAAGCAAGATAGAGTGAAGGATACAAAGCAATAGAGATTAATTTTATAAATACTGGCTTTTAAATTTTTGCAGATAAGCCCTTAAGGTAGTCCGGGTGACTTCCTATAGTCAAGTCGGCTCTGATACCATTTTGTAACGCTCGAAATCTACTGATTTCGAGTTTTATTGCAAATCCCAGAGGAAAACAACTTACAAAATGTCATTGTACAACCATCATCTTACGACATTCAATTTGTAGCTCAAGCCTACATTTATTACACCAAAATTTATATAGAAAGTAAAGTGACGTCGAACACCCTAGGCACACTTCTCGCTCCTTGACTGGGCATATAGTCAATTAATCCTATTTTATCATATTAAACATGCATATAGGTGGTTATAGCAAAAAATTAAGTATTTTTAAAACATGGGTTCAATATGATCGAGGAGGGGGTTGTGACTTGCGTTGATCTGCGAACGGATAAGGCGGTGCTTCGAAGTATGGCTCCGGCTCCTCGGCGGCTTCAAACACTAGACGACACGCAAAACAAAGCAAAACAATTAAATAAAAGAAATAAAACAGTACATCCAATATAATTTATTTAGTTCATGTTGTAGAGGGCAAGGCTACGATCATTCTGTAATTTGAATGGGTGAAAACGGAGTTCGGATGTAAAAGTTATGACTATTTAAAGTTAGAGGGGTTTTTTTTCTGAAATTTTCTGGGATTTCTGAATTATTTTCCTACTGAAAAAGGCTCGGGTTCACGGTGCACCGAGTCCACCGTGGACTCGCGCGCGGGCTGCAAACCGAAGGGGTACACGGCGGTCGGATGCGGATCGGACGGTCAAGATTTAATGAAGATCTAGCGGTTGTGATAAAATCAGAATAGATCAACGGCTCAGATCGAGGTGGATGCGTTAAGTGGAAACGGACGGCCAGGATCGCCCGATACCGGTCAACCATAGTCAGACCGATCTGGGCGCTCGGTTCAGGTTTTAATCCGGGCCGCACGCGCAGATCTGACGGCTGAGCGGTGATCCGGCACGCGGGGAGCAGAGCGACGCGTGCCATTCTTCTCCGGTGGCGGCCAGGGCACGGCGGCGCGGCTACTAGTGGCGGCGGGGCCTACGGGCTAGAACCGACAATAGAAACGGAATTAGAAAAGGATGGGGAACATGATGGTACCGGAGTTCAGGCTCGGGGATGGACGGGCGGCGCCAGCGACGAGCGGGGCTCCGGGGATCCTTCGGGAAGAACAACAGCGACGACGATCCGGTGGACGGGAGCTCGATCGAAGCGGTGGCCGAGGTCAGGGGGATGACGGTGAACCCGACAGAGTCGGCGGCGAGGTGGGAGACGACTGCCGGCAATGAGGAGCGACGGTCGGAGCTCGGCGGGTAGCGGCGACGGAAAACGCACGGGGATGGCTCAGTTTTGCGAAGGAGGCGCTATGGTTGGGGTCGGCAATCGGTGGCGGAGGGAGGAATTTATAGAGTGCCGCCAGAAAAGGAAGGAGATCGGGGAAGGAAGGGCTTGGGAGAGGTTTTCAAAAATATTCCGACCGAGTTCCAATTTTACGTAGATTCGGCGATAGACTGCGGGATTTCACCGGGAAACGGAGGGGAAAGTTGTCCGGGAGTATGGTAAGTACAACGGCGGGCTCAACTGGGCTAATTGCGCACGGCAGCTGTGGATTCGGGATTTAGGACTTGCCGATGAACAGTACGCGCAGAAAGGGGGATTTCCCTAGGGGAAGATGATCCTGACGAGTGGGGCCGGCTGGCAGCGGGAGAAGGTGCAAGTCAGCACAGGCGTGGCAGGACGTGAGGACGGACAGGCGGGGCCTAGCGACAGCGCGGGCGCAGGCGTGCGCTAGCGCAGCCACGTGGCCTGGCGGGCAAGGCCCACTGATAGGGAAAGGGGGAGACGGGGCACGGGCGAAACGGCTGCGCCTACAGGCGGGGCTCGGCTGGTAGAGAGAGGAGGGGAGGCCAGAATGGGCTAGGCCGGCCCAAGAGAGAGAAAAAGGAGGGAGCGGTCCGAAAGGGATTTTAATTTATTTTCTGATTTAAATAAATTCTGAATTGATGTTTGTATTTACTATTCTAGTTGTAAAATTCCTAAAAAATTAGAGAGAAATCCTAGAGCATTTTCATGACTTTTCCAAACCAAAATTTGAATTATTTTCTTAAGATTTTTATTTTCTTAGCATTTACAACATTTGATTATTCAAACCCAATTTATTTATTTCAACTTGTTTATTCTATTTTTTTTTCTGAAAGTAAAACTCAAGGCGTTACATGTTTCCACGCCCCCTTTCCACTCGGCTTGTTACCATAAATCCGATGTGGGTGGGCCGGGATCCTAACGCACGCAATTAAGAGGTCTAGATTGGAATAAAGGGTAGATTTGAGGATATTATTATTGATTGATGATGAGTGATTAATGGCTGAGATTAACAGATGAATGATAAATGACTAAGATTTACCAGAGGGGTGATGTGTCCATCCCACAACTCACCAATTATATAGTAGGGTAGATGCATTAACCAATAAATAAGTTTAACAACACAATTAGGACAATCCCAACTCATGTTTTTTTAGATGACGTCTTATCTTGCCATGTTAATAAAACACTGTCTCTAGAAATTATACTTTCAACCATGATTTTTTAGCGTGTGCTCGTAGTAAATTTTCTATGCATCTCTCCACTTTCTCGCTTTACTTCTCATCCAATGGTTTTTCATCTCTAGCTTAGATGTTGTAATGACACGGTGTCTTGAACATATTTTTTTTCTTTCTATTCTTTCTTTTTTTAATTTTCTTATTAAATCAGACCTACAGGACTCGACTACTCTTAAGCTTCAATTTCCTCCCGATCCTTTCATAGTTTCATGTCACCGAGTAGGTTTTACTATCCAACGCTTGCTAGATTTTTAGCAAATGGCCACCATCTCCACCGTTCTCTTCTGCCGCCACGCATTTGTTGCCACCTGCCACGCGACACGTAGCAACACTTGCTTGATTTGCCGCTGACACTTTCTGAAACGACTGTGTCTATTTAAACCCAAGGGCATACATGTAACAAACAGTAATCAGCAAGAATGGAAAACAGCAGACGTATCAACACACGACAGGTAGGAGGGGCTCGCATGGAAGAAACACAAACACAGCAACGATCACCATCCCCCCATCCGTCCACTGGTTAAAAGCCCAGGACCAGCATATCATCAAGCTCTCGTTTCCGCAGCTCTTGGTTCATCTCATATCCTCTCCGCCTCCACCGCCGTCTCCCCCTCTCCCTCTCCAAACCCCCATAAGCCTTAGGCGTCGAGTGTGCTGGTGTCGAGGCATTCTTGAATCCAGCGTGCCCTCTTCTCCAGATCTATTCTTTTTGGATTGTATCTTCGGGCGATTTGGAGTGAGCCAAGGCCCCCAAATCGTCTTCTCGCAGAAAGCAGCCGCCTTTGCGCCGCTCCGGCCTCTGCTCGCTGTTCCTGGCCTGGGAGGCTGGGATCATATATCCCCTCCAGGAAAGAGGAGCCGCTTTTGCATTTCTTTGGCCCCTTCGGAGATCGCCCAAGTCAAGATTTAGTGGGAACCCAATTCGCTGCGATTTTTCGTGGAAAGGCGCCGCTTTGGCTCCTGTTTCCCCACGGCTCTAACTTTCTATCTATCTGCATCTATCTCTTGTTCACATACGCCTGCCTGCCTAACTTTCATTTACTTCGATCCACCGGTTTTGCCTTCCCCCGTTTCGGCATTTGATCGCTGCCTGGTCGCTTCCTGATTTGACGCAGGCCAGATCGCTGTCTGGCACTTAACTCTTTTCCCCTGGAGTTGTTGCGGTTGTTCTTGTTCTTGGTCGGAGACATGGCTGCGGCGAACGGAGGTGGCGCGGCGCTGTTCAGCGAGGAGGAGCTGCTAGACGTGAGCGGGGTGCGCCGGGGCGAGAACTTCGTGGAGGTGACGTGCGGATGCACCAGCCATCGCTATGGCGACGCTGTTGGCCGTCTCCGCGTCTATGCTTCCGGCGACCTCGAGGTCAATTGCGAGTGCACGCCCGGCTGCCGCGAAGGTCTGTGTTCACCACCGTACACCACGTCTCCTTGCTTGTTTGCCTCTTTGTTCTTGATTTCATGTCTGCGCGTCGGTGCACGGGTAGTGTTTGATCTCTTGGTTATGGCGTCTTGCTCCCACCAGTGGACCTGCATGCAATGCCGGCTCATGCGCCTCGGCGCCGCATGTGCCCCGCGTCTCCTGCTTCTAGTACTTGGTACCATGCTGCCAGCCATGCATTGTTGGTCATTCACATTATATTTCTACTTTGCTAGCTTGCTACGCCTCTGTTCAGTATAAGGTTTTCTTTCGTATGAGCTAAGCTTGGGCCATGTTCTGGTTTGCAGTTGCATGCTAATCTTGATTCCAACATAGGGTGCTTTTATTTCTGGAGAATGGAACGGAAAGCTTACTGTTGTGTTGTATTCCGGTATTACATCTAATAGTTGATTTGAGATGCTCTGACGTTGGGAAAGCTGACGTCAGAGGGCAGTCGACGGATCTCAGCCATCCTGATCCGACGGTGTGGAGCGGTCGTCGGGGCCTACTTTGCAGCGGTCGGAGTTCGGGCTTCGTGGTGGTTAAGATGGCTTCACACCATCAGATCCTAGCAAGATGGCTAGGATCCTGACTGCTATCTGACTTCGGGACCCAATGTCAGAGGAGTCGGCTCCCTAATAGTTGCCTTGAAATTTTGTCCCAAAATATAGCTACTTCTGCACCTACTCCCTCATCTCAACCAATATCAACCATCTCCTGTTTAATTTCTTCACATACTTCCTCCTCTCAACCAATCGCAACCATTCCTCATTTAATCTAAACTCTCTTGTTAATCCCTGTGAAAATCTTCAGAAATACTTACGGATTATATTATTGGACGGAGGTAGCATTATGTTACTTGGTGTCCTTTTTTTGTTTCTGAAAGTTGTGGTCTTGTAGATTGATGCTTTCGGTTTCCCTATCACCAATGTCTGTATTTCAGTGTGTCCGTACTGCGCTGTTAATAGATTTTAGTTGACGTGGATAACATCAGTGCTGTCACTGTGGATTTTACAATACATTATACTCCACCTTGCATGGTCCCCATTGTCTTAATTACAATATGTAGGTACACACCATTTTGTTTTTAGGCATTTTTAATGCATCAAGTAACATAGTCTTGTTTTATCAAATGTGGGTTTGTATGTGTTCTAGCATGGTTAAACCTTTTAACTGCAGAGATGTGTAAAGTGATAATATCATAGGTATATTATAAGTAGCAACAACTTATGACTAACCCATCATGTAATTCATGTACAACTTCACCGTCCAATTTTCAAGGATCTGTTAAAGAAAAAGGCTCTGCATTAATATGCAGTTTTTTTGATAATTTATGATAAAAGCCTTCAATAATATCCCCATTGATCTGGGTACATTAGTACATACACTGGTTATTCCCTCTATACTTATAGCTGGGAATATCTTTGTTCATCATGCTATTGCTGTAGATTTGTATACAGCTATATTGATTTCAGTAAATGATGTTGTAGGTGCATGTGGTTCCAAGTTAATGCCGGATAATTTGCTGAACTTTTTTTTACTTTATTCTGTTGGGGCAAATCTGTTTCCAGTTACATATTGTGTCATCACCTTGTTGTCGTATTTCTGTCTTCTGACTGTATTGAGATACAAATAGTTTCTTTTTAGTGGTATTATGAGTACTGTGCAAAATCTTGCATCAGTATATATCACTTACATCTAGAATCGTTCTCACTATCATGGTGAAACATGACATCTTACATTTAAGTTTGTGAGCTGAAATTGCAGACAAGTTGACGCCTTCTGCCTTTGAGAAGCATTCTGGAAGGGAGACAGCAGGAAAGTGGAGGAACACTGTGTGGGTCATGGTTCAAGGAGAGAAGGTTCCATTGTCAAAGACAGCTCTGCTGAAGTACTATTCGTTGTTACACAAATCTGCTAATGGTTCTCACAAAGGCCGTAATGGTCGCCTGTCACACCGCGACGAGTTCATTCACTGTACAGAATGTGGCAAGGAGAGGAGGTTTCGGCTCAGGTCCAAAGAAGAGTGCCGTATCTATCATGACGCTCTTGCAAAACCTAACTGGACATGTGCAGATTTGACAACTGATAGGTATGTATTGTCACCACTCATGTTGACTCATAATTTAGCGTGCTGATATCAAGCTATACCGTTGATTGCCTATGTATATGATATGCCCATGCCAATTGTTCCGAAATTCTTGTCAATCTACAGTCTAGGACTCGGCTTGCTTTTCTTTTAATTTTGTCAAGTCGGATCAATTTTATTTTTATTAGTGGTATTGCAAATATTTCTTATTAGTGCCATTATTGGAGAACAGCGGCTACAATTTATATGCTAATTTAATTGTTTCTGCCTTCTGAGTGTATTGTACTGTGTAATGCAATATTTCTAATCAGTTACCTGGCCATTAGCATGTTGTTGTTTTACAGATAGAAAGAAGAAAAACTACATTCTCATAGTTGCTAGATTTCCAATATTTCTATGCATTTCTTGGTTGATGAATTGGTACCTGATTTAAAGTAATAGTGGCATGCACACCCTTTGGAGGCAGGAGCATAATGTCTATATACATGTTACCTTTCTCAATTGGTAGCCTTACAATTGATAGTGACACCAAGTTAATGAGTGCTTTGCAGCTAACGTATTCCAAAGCCTTTTGGTTTGTACTGTAGTAAGTAGAAAAAAGTCGAAACTGCTGCCCTGTAGAGCATCCTGTTGAACTGTTGATATGCAAGTTTCTGGCCCAACATTTCCAGATCTCTGCAGTCACGTTTGGCCTGTAGACAAAGGACGCATTCAGTACTGTATCCCTGTGCTCGCCTGCAGGGCTAATAGCATATAGAAAAGAAATCAATAATTGTTGAAGGTGTTGCTCCCTTCAGTAAAACATAAGTACATCCCAGATTTGGCTGCAATGCTTACCCTAATTTTTATTGTCTTTTTACAAAAAAAAGCATTTTTTTTGCCTGGTGACTAGTTTGCTTTCGTGCAGCTTTACTTGTTCCTGATTTTTCATATTTCCATCTATTTGCTTTGCTCATGTGACTGATATGCTGTGTAATCTTGGTCGATCCGAGCAGGGTCACCTGCGGCGATGAGGAGGAGCGCGCGAGCCGCAAGGTGCTGAGAGGCTGCTCCCGCTCCACGTCCTGCACCGGCTGCGTTAAGTGCGTCTGCTTCGGCTGCGAGATCTGCCGCTTCACCGACTGCGGCTGCCAGACCTGCGTCGACTTCTACCATAACTCCAAGGAGTAGGCGGAGGATGAAACGCCGTCGTGGATTCGTGGTCGATATACCTAGATGTTCTTTAGTTTGTTACCCCCCAGGTCAAATGCCCCAGCTTCACTGGG
>KE372028.1:494636-514444 GCA_000418225.1 Zizania latifolia
AACTATTTCATATCTGACTAGAAGTTTTTATTAGAGTCAAATGGATAATCTTTGCATGCATAGCAAACTCAGCAGGGACCAAAATAGTAATATCAATAATCCACATGCCAAAATAGATACCTTTAGGCTTTGGTCTAACCCACAGAACAGAGTTTTTCCATCTGGGTGAAAGACCATAGAACGAACACCAGTACCCTGAGAGAGAAGCATGTAAAGAATATCAGAACAGGAAGATCCATGTGCCCATCAAGCGTTTTTTAGTACAGGAATAAAAAGAAATGAACAACAGATTAAGCGAGTCCAAATTAGATGTAAGAGCATATCCATAAAAAAATCCCTGAAAGAACCAAACATTGGAAAATATGAAAAGGGATGTCATAAACCCTTTTAAGGATTTAAAACAGAATTTACCCTGGCATTTCATTTGTGAAAGGAGAAGATGGATGCAAAACATGGGCAGCAGTAAACATGTCATGATGTGGCTACCATTAATACCACACACATGCATACAAACTACAGGAAGTCATTTATGCCTCTATGGTTTACCAAAACATTTGAATTAAACTTACGCAACAATTAAAATGTATAACAAAAGGTAAATGTGAGTACCTCAGGTCCAGCAGAACCAATCAATTCAAAGGTTTCAAGATCCCAAAATTTAACTGTCCGGTCAGCTGAGCCTGGAAATTATTAGTGAATTCAGTGAGTATACACTTCAACTTCTTAAAACTTCACTTACTGCTATAAAAAAAATTTAAAGGAAATAACACATTTTTTTCATTTAGATCATACTACCATACTAAACCAAAAACAATTTGGTATAACAGACTTCTGCATTAGCCTTATCGACGATTATACTGGAAAAACAAAAGATTAGTCTCCAAAAGTCTCAACAATTAAATCAGTGAAAAAAAGAGTAGGTACCTGTTGCGAGCAAAAATTCCTGTGGATGAAAATCAATGCACCGGATTTGTCCGCTATGGAACTTGAAGTCGTGTAGAAGCTTTCCAGCTGTCAGGTCCCACACCTTTACAATGTTATCGTCTCCGCCGGTGACAACCCATCGTCCATCAGGTGTAAATCTGATTGTTCTAATTGCTCCTCTGTGACCCTTATATGTGTGAATGCATCCTTTTTTCTTTATATCCCAGATCTTGAGATCTGTATCTGAAGAACCGGAAGCAAAAAACTCGCCAAATGGATGGAATTCAACAGAAGTGCAACTTGATCTATGCCCAGTAAGAGACCGTACAACTGCATATCCAGGCAGTGTTCACATTTGCATCAAATTATAAAGTAAGCTTGTAACAAACACATATATAATATCACAGAATGTAATGCCAATGTTTTATAATTGTTTATATTTTATAAATGAACAGACAGAAACATGAAAGCAAAAGGCAAGTCATTAAGGTAACCCAGTTTCTGGAGCTTATAGAAGCACCAAACCACACCTTTAGCTTCTTCTAAGTCCCAGAGCTTGATGGAGCCGTTTGATGAACCAGCAAGCACAAGCACCTCTGCTGTATCAAACTCAACAGCCTCTACTGAGCTTGTGTGACCTGACAAGCTCTGCACAAACAAAAGTCACCCAGTCAGAAACACATCATGACTCAAATTCGAAATGCCAAAAAGAAGTGTGTATCATTGTGATAGGGGCACAAACCAGAAGAGGCGTCTGCTTGCCAATGGCCCACAGGTTAACCTTGCGATCACTGCCGCCAGTGATGAACACTCGGCTTGACTTCTTGCCAATAGACAAAGACCTCACTTCTGCATCGTGTGCAACGAATTCATCTGTTTTGGGGTTTCCAAGTTAAGGAGCTAAATTTGAGCAATGCACACTTCCAAGCTGTAACTAGTAGCAGTTCCCAGTTCCCACGGGTATGATTTGTTGCCAACTAAAAAGTACGAATAATTTACAAGACCGAAGCAAGAAATAGCTGTTTTTTCGGCTGACAATCATAACCTAGTTATAGTTTGCTTCGTGGGGGAAATATATTGGTAATTTGGCATTGGTAACCTAAACTATGGGACAAAAGGGAACTATTTGCCGAACCTGTTGCAACAGCTTACGGTTCAGTTTAGTCAGTTTCGTCCAGAAATCAGAAATGGCCTCAACCTTGGCGCAGATTGCCAATAAACAAAAAGATGGCGAGAAAATACTCGAGTCTACCGCTACCGCTTCAAGTAATTGCCCGCAAGAACAAGAGATTGGAATTTGAAGGGGGGAAATAATACTCTCCCTCTACCGCTCGAGCAAATGCCTACCCTGATTACCCCGCTAAACCACAGTTCCCTCCTCATTTGAGCCAAATCGGATCAAGAGCCATGCGAAGAGAAGCGCGACCCGACGCAGGAGCAAAAGGATACGGAGCCTGTAGCCGCGCTTCTCGGGGTCCATCCTTCCGTCCCTCCCCTGCTCCGAGCCGCTCGCAGCGGAGTCGCCGCGTCGTCGTCGACGAGTAGAGGAAGGGCTGGGATCCGACTTCCGAGTGGTATGTGGGGCAGGAGAGCGAGGCGAGACGACAGCCGCTTCGCCCTTTCCCCCCTCTCTTCTTCTCTCCTCGCAGCAGTGAAAACGAGAGGGGGTGGAGCGGCGTGGGTGGGTAGGGGGAGTGGAGTGAGAGTTTTTTGTCGTCTCCCTTTCCCTCTTCCTCGCCTCCCATCGCTTTTGTTCCCGTTTCCTTTCTTTTGTACCAAAGCGGAACTAAAGCAAGGTTCTCTTCTGGCGTTCCTTGAGAATGAGAGAAAGGAAAGTCTCCACATGAATCTGGCCTATGAGAGCTCTCGTGGACCCTTCATTTCAGTTTGGATAGAATAGATACAGTTAACTGGAATGAGTTTTTAGCATTAATTATATTATTATATCAACTAAAATCTAATTTATTGATGTAAGAGGTGATGTCTCGTATAAGAAAACAGTTCTACACAATATGCAATGAAGCAAATGAGATTATGATAGAAAAGAGAGAAGATAGATAATTGAATATAAATTTATTTTGAAGAAACTATTTATTAGAGATGTAGTGTATATAAGTGACGTAAAAAAGAAAGTAAGATCGAAAATGCTATAGTTAAATATAAGTAGTGTGCAGTTACAGATGCTGGCAATAGCTACGGTCGGTGAGACGAATAATTGTAAGATGGCCGGCAGATTGGTAGGACAGAAGGTAGTCGGTAGATCAGTAGATGCAGACTGACTATTCACACATTGAAGTTTGGGGTACAATGAACAGTGAAGACACTGAAGAAGCTGCTTGGAAATGGACACGAGGTGTCAGGTGCAAAGCTGGTGGGGGTGATGGCGTGGCCGAAGTAGCAACAAGTCCACATGTCGCGTGAAGATAGATTTGGTGCTTCCTCCGTTCCTCGATAGTAGCTGCTTGGTTGTAGAAAAACAAGAAGTTTATCTTCTCTAGAAATTTTCAGTAAAATTGTTACATTTATATCCGTACATGTAAAACAATCACAATATATTATTTATGGACAATTTTTAAACTTTGTTAAAAACTAGAACCAAGTAATCCAATCAAACAGGAGAAAGGGGATCGAAATATTAAACACGGTCAAAAATACATTATTGTGAGCTATTAAAGAATATATATAACTCTTCAAACATATATTTTGACATTTGCAGTTTCCATGTAGTTCATCTATCTACAATAATGTGAGCTGTGTTAAAGAATATTTTACGATACCGTCATTTGATATGCAATTATGGATGGAAACGAACTCGTGTACGGTGGTCGGGTGGTGTGAACCTGTGCGTACATCTCTCCTTAGAAATGGAAGCATCCTCAGTATCCATAAATACCGTGTTTTCTCGAGAGTTGGCATGAGCTGGCCCATGTCGCCACGAGCGCACAGCACCATAAACCGCCGCTCGGTCTACCTGCCGCCGCATGGACAGGGCCTACAAACAAAGCACAAATTGATTATCCGGCTCGTTTGGTAGGAGTGTTAAGTGTAGGACGAGGAGGCAGCGAGCCGTCCGGTGGGAGGTCGCTCGCGGGCATGAGCCAGCAAAATGCACTTTCCAGATCCCCTGGCCACCCACATCGCCGCCTTTCCCCGGACGAATCGAGCTAGGCGGCCTAACACGAACACCATCGCCGCGGTGCGCTTCGACGGAGTGAACCAAAGCGAAGCCAGCTGCGGGGGAAGTTTAACGCCGGCGACACGTCCGGACCGGCGCCGCGGTGTCCGTCGAGGGGCGAAGCGGCTATTGGCTATTGGCACGCGGGGCACAGCACATCACGTGCTGTGCCGGTGACGTGGGAAGGGGGCCAGAGGTGGGCTGGCCGTGGGGGCCCCGACCGCCGAGCCGTGCGTGGGGGGAGGGGGAGCTGCTTTGCCTCCACCGCGGCATGTGGCGCCGACGCCGCTGGGCGCCGGCTCCAAGGGCCGACAGATGGGTGGCGCGCACGCGGGATCAGAAGGGATGACCGCGATGGCGCTTGGGACGGACGGTCTTAAATTTGAGCTTAATGACAGCTTTCGTCTCAAAAATCTTTTTGGGTTGATGCTTGATGGGACTGTTTTCTGTCTGGATCAGCAGATCAGCTGGATCCAAATGCCAGGCCCTTTGTATTTAAGATGAACCAACCCAGTTTTGAGCAAAACCGCACATGTTCAGTCTTAGAACTTATTATAAGAACACATGACAGGACAGACAGTCGAAACACGCGTCGTGTTCGTCGTACAAGGACACGGCCTAGTAGTAGCTCGTTAGTGTTCATGGTCCGGACTCCGGCTGGAGCTCTTCGACCAGGCCGACCAGGCCAACCAGGCCAGTACACTGTACACGACATAGACGTTATACTGGGCCTAACGCTTTCTGGCCCATGCTGAGCTAGGCCGGTTACCGGATCGTGGCTAGTGGCTTTGCGAGGATCTCCTTGCGAGTTTTCTGACAGAAGCTACAGAACAAAGCTGCATACTTGCATCTGAAATTTGCCGCGTCGCGGCCGAGGATCAACCTCCATTTCTATTTCTAATTTCTATCTGTCCATCCATCCATCCTCGCAAGAGATGGTGTATAGGCTCTGACTCGCCGAAAATTCGCCGTGTTCTTCCAGCCAGCAGCCTCTCAACCGCACGTGAGACACTGAGACGCCAGTGTTTGCTGGATCTCTCCGTGTCCGTGAAGCTCACGCGTGTCAAACTGTCGATTACTCGAGTTGCATCGATTCGGTCGTTGCGCCGTGCGATTCGCTCGGAACTCAGAAAATCTCAGAGTTGTTGCTGGCTTAGCTTTACTGGGAGTCTGGGACCAACTGAAAAATGGAAGTTACCGCCGGCTGTTACTGAAAATTTTCTCGCTTTCCAAAAAGACGTTAGCTTATTAGAGATGGATGTTGGATGTAGGTTGTAAAATTTTGAAAGTTTGGTTTAATATTTATTTTTTTAAAAAAAACGTGCATTAGAGTTGTCCATCGAAATCGAAGCTCAGCTGCTGCTCCCCGGGCCTCCATCTCCTCTGTGTGCAATACTGCAATAACACGGCTACAGCCAACACACGCGGCACAAGACAAGCACAGGTGCACAAGAGTGACAGGAGAAGGCACCGGACAGGAGGTAGTAGCTGCCTGCAAGCCTGCGTCATGCAGCAACAGCCAACAGGGGAATCCGGGCGTGTCGTGCCAATCCGGTTTTGCAGCGGCCCGCAGAGCTCGCTAACCACTGGGGTAGTACTGTAGTAGCTAGCGTCGTGCAGTGGTCGACGGGGAAGGAATCCTGACAAGTGCCAAAAGCCTCCTTAGATCCGGGGGGCCCACCTACCATATGGGCATACGAGCATGCGAATCCGCTGGGCCAGAGGGAGTAGCATCCTAGGAATAGGGGTAGTTCCGTCTCGACACCTTCGTTCGTATTACCACATCGACGTGACATACAGACGTGAGTGCTCAGCCGGAGATATGTGAAGCATGGGCGATGCCTGCTAGATCGAACGGTCGTGCACGGTACTGGTTTGTTGACTCGTACTCCGTACTCGTCTCTGAATGTTACAGTCCAATTTTCGTCTCATGTAAATACAACTGGTGGTACCAACTGCCATGTAGATTTGGTATTCAATCTATAAAATCTATCCATCGCGGTGCCCACAAAAGCGAATGTTTTTACTGCCCATCGGAACTTCCGAATTCCCGCTTTACAAACGCTTCACAGTTCACACGTTCACCGTCTATTCTATGAGCAGAAAGCACACGGAGTAATTACGATCAGGTATACAGGTACCGTACCCTGTACACATTACCACCATTTCAAGAGAACACCCATTCATAAATAACCTGCCACTCCCTCCCCCAAACTGCAAGCCTGCAACTAGTCCCTCAGTCCACACGCTGCTCTCGCATCGTCATAATCTCCATCTCCTCGCTCAAGTCGAAGCACCTCGTCTAGAGCCACAAGACCCCTCCTCGTCCCGACACAACTACGTCACTGCCAGTACCACCCTTCATCACGCGGGTGTCGATCGACGGAGATGGCCGCATAGTGCGCCGGCGGCGGCGGCTGGAGTGATGGGCTGCTGCTTCAGCAAGAAGGGCAGGAGGTACCTGCCTGGTGCTGATGTGTTCGCCGGCCGCTGCAAGCTGGAGGACCGCGACCTGCCGGCCCCGCTGTCGCCGGAGGAGAAGGTGAAGGAGGTGCTCTCGGAGACCCCGAGCGCTAAGGTGAGGGCCCAAGCGAAGCCTGTCGCCAATGTCGCGGTTTTGGAGGAGCTTGAGGTGGAGAAGGCGAAGGGCGCCGGCGCCGATGCCACGGTGAGTGATCTTGGTAGCTGCATGTCGCTCGCCACCGACGATAGGTCCGAGGCGGCGTCTGAGTCGTCTGTCGCGACGAGCTCAGTCGCGGGGCTGGAGCGGTCGCCGGCGAAGCCGGCCAGGAAGCGTCCGGTCTCCGTCTCCGGAGAGCTGGGGATGGTCCGGCGAGACCGCGCCGTCGCCGCTTACGGCGTCCGCTCCCGCAGCGCCCGGGCCTCGCCGTCACCTCCGCCACGACGCGAGCAACGGGACCGGTCCGTGCGGAGGTCGCCGTCGCCGGCAGCGAAGCGCCCATCGGAGCCGCGCCGCGCCGCGAGCCCAGTCCCGTCCCTCCAGCGGAAGTCGCCCGTCCCGATGAGGCCGTCGCCGCGGTGGGCGCAGGAAGCGCCTCCTCCGCTCGCACCTCCACAGCCAAAAGAGGATGCCAGGACCGCGGGAGACGAGCTCAGCATCGGGGATGCCGCCAGCGCCGGCGGTGACCACCAAGACGACGACGAGGGGAAGGAGTTGTTGGACAACCCGCTGGTGTCCTTGGAATGCTTCATCTTTCTGTAGTGGCGCTGCACCACCGCTATCGTGCGCTCCTGATCTGGTGACCTCCCGCTATTTTCCTTTGAAAATCTTTGCTAATCTGGTTTAGTTTAGGTGTTCTGCACTAAGCTGCGCGTGGTATAAGTAATTAGTAGGTGTTGTGGTGTAACGCTACTGTCGCGTTGTGCTTAACATTGTCCGGTGAAATGATAGCAGCTTTGACTTTTTGGTGATTGGGGCCCCCTGATCGGAGTTGGACGGCGGTTGAACGTTGATGTTTTTCGGCTTTTGGAGTCCTCGCTGTATTTTGTAGATCTCTTCTCACTAATCGTCGTGTACTCGTGTCTTGCTCCTGTTCCCATGTGGCATCACCTAACAATCTCATGGCGACCTCAAATGTCATCGGATGCCTTTCGCTTTCACCCAGTGGCTCAGTGCTGCTCCACGCCATCGAACAATGTTCCAGCGACATCCATGCAGCTTTCTGATCCCATCGCCAGATTCAGCAGGTTCAGATCTGCGAAAGTAGCGAGCCCGTCAACCTAAGCAAACCGATCTGCGCGCGTGGCGCCGCAGCCCGATGGGATGCGCGGTGGTGTTAGTTATAAAAACAAACGGCAAGGCGAAAGCCCGCTAAATTCTCAGCGCGACCAGACGACCACGGGCAAGCACCGTCCATTCGATGATCGGGAGTAGAGCAGACGTATGTCGGTCACTCGGCACGCTAGCTACGGCCTACGGCTGCATTCGCCTCCTCTCATCGTCGTATGCGTCGGAAGGGAGGCCAATGTCAGAGCCCACTCAGGATTTTAACCATTTTATTAGGATGTAACAATGTGAAGTCTATCTCAATCATCACAGAGTCTCATTTTCGATCACTGCACAGTAAGTTTCGATCATTTTAAAATTCATTTTCGTATTTTCAGACCATAACAAAACGACTAGGATCCATGATTGTTCCCTAACATCGGGAGCCCCGACACAAGAGGATCGCAAATCGTTTGTATCGTGTTTAGCCACGAACTGTTTGTTCGTGTGGTGGGCGCTTGGCTCTACGTAAGGTTCGCGCTGCCTGCGAGCTCACGGGCGCGATTACTGTTGTTGGACTGACGGTTCCCGTATCGACGTCTTGACTGCTGTTTAGATGTTTGGTACGAAAAATGTGAAGACTGTGGCACATGCACGCTGTTGATACGAAACATGAACCTGTGGAGTGAAGAAGGCAGCACGTGCATGCTGGCCAAAGGCCGTTCTTGTTGTCTGCAGGTTCCCCACACGAGAATTCATCCAGTGAATCACATTATCTGATTTCTGCACGGCAGAGCCGTGGTTTCCTGTAGGACGTGAGCAAATTTTGGCATTTCTCTTTGCTATTGTCGTTTGTTGACGTGGGCCATAACATTATAACAATGAACAATCATGCTAAACAGTGGGTCGTAATCATTGGCGAGGGACCGAGATCTGAGGCCTGAGGGCTATCAGGCAGGCATTGCCTCGCCGTAGACGGTAAGCCAAGAGCTGGTTCAATGTTCATACATGCGCCCATGTGGGGGCAGTGGTTTTGACAGTCTCCAGGACTTGCCTTGTCACGTTAGATCAGGGCTTCGCAATATTGCGAGCGAGGGAAATAGCGATATTAGGCCTGTTTTTAGCTTCCGACAGCTAGAGATTTTTTAGTAACTATTTGTCTAAGTAGCTGATAGTCTAAGTATCTAGTTGGCGAAAATCTAGAGAAATTAGTGTTTCCTAGCTTCTGGATTACAGTTTATTTTCAGATTCTGTAACTGCTGATTCTTATAATTTAGGTTCAAAATCTAAACCATTTATTTTAGTTTTAGATTTTAAAAGTTGTTGCAACTGCTAGAAATTGAAACAAACCGGTGTATTGTCTCTATCTTGGACTAGCGGATTCTAGATGCAGAACCTCTCAAGTTTGTCCTAACCTTTTTTCATCCAAAGAGGTGCAGCGTTGTCTTCCTTTTACCGTCAGATGTGACAAAATACAGTGAAATTCATGCTCGTGGCGGCCGTTTGTGCACTACAACTGTCCAAGTGTCGAACTCGTAGTATGAGGACAAGAGAGGCTGAGAGCAACCACAATATTGCTCAAAAGTGATCCATATGAAATAAACAATTTTACAACTAGTCTATATATATTATGTAAGTGGTCTATATACTCATCTATAGCTCTAGCTACCTATATATTTAAAGACCAGTCATAAGGAATAAAAAACAATATTATCATTTTCTCATTCCTTCTCTCTCCTACTATAGTGTTGATATTCATACTATGGAGGGAACCACTTAGATTTTTTTGTTATTTAATACATTATGAAATTTGTAATTATTATAAACTATTTATCTTAGACCGACTTATAAAGACCCCTCGTAAAGACCATTTGTCTATATACATCCCTGTTGCGCTGAAACTAGACGGGCTGTTTATGGTCTTATACTCTTATGGACACTTGTGCTTCATCTTGGGCCTCCATTTTTTGTTAGACTAGCAAACCTGAAATGCAGATGGACATGGCCCAAACTATGGATGGACGCGTTCTGCTCGTGTACATGGACTTAAATAAAGACGTCCAAAGTCAAGGTTTACACAAACAAGAAACGCAGATTCATCCGGAGCTTCGCTAGAGGAAACAAAAACTTTTAATTACTAGTAGGAGCTATCGATCGGCGGAGAATCACAACCTTATGCGTGCGAACCGCACAAGACGGCGGAACTGGTTGATATTTCCAGAGAAAACCTACACGATTCTCTTTCAATCGTGTTCCTTCACATATACAATCAGATTTTTTTCCCCTTTGCATATCAGTAAGCAAGGAGAGTGAGCACATTTCAGTATAGGTGAATCGAAGACTCCACGCTGAGCGCGTGTGGAAGACGCCTGACTACCGGTCTAACGCTCACTGCATCTTTGTGGACGCCCATCGAAAGCTTTCGTTTTCCCTGTGTCGATCCACGCCCGCGGTTGACTCGATCTTCTGCATCTTATGTGATGACGCCGAGCGTCTCGAACTTATCGGGAAATTTAGTAACCTATTCGGCCACATCACCGGCGTCGACCGCGTGGTCCGATGGTGAAGTTATCACTTCTTTATACGGCTGGGAGTCGACCTCAGAATAGTAGTATCTGTGTCGGTGTTCCTTTCGTTACTGGCGTCCTTCCCCCAAGGGAGCAGAGTTTGTTTTGGTCAGGTCAACCCCCAAGCCTAACGGGGAATGAAGAGACATCATTGCAATTTGTTTAGCACGGGATGACTGGGGTATATTAGTGAAGAATTATGTTGCTTTCGAGCTTCTGAGGAACTGAACCGGGCTTGAAGAAAAAACAAAGAACAGCACAAGCGTTGCCAATAAAAACAGTCCTGATAAAATCATAACTAGGCAGCTAATACACAGCGTGAAACTGTGAGTTTCGAACCATGTGCACTGTAGATCGCACGGGTACCTCTAGCAACTGCCGGTTGCGGCTGCGGTGGAGGGAATTCCGCGAGAATTCTGAGACATCAAGCAACAACGACCGCATAATCCGAAACTCTCCAACCACCCAGGAATCAGAACCGGTAGCGTCAGGTCGCACTTGGCGGCGCATCCTGCGCCCGCCGGAACGAGAATTCGACATCTTCTTTTGTAAAAAATTTGGTGGCCGACTTCAATTTCCTGGCCATAGGAACTTCTAGGATCTACATCATATATAGAAACGAGAATTCGACATCTTCTTTTGTAAAAAATTTGGTGGCCGACTTCAATTTCCTGGCCATAGGAACTTCTAGGATCTACATCATATATAGAAGAAAAGGCGATCTGATGATACGGTGTAAGACTAGAGAGGAGAGGTCAGCGGAGCACGGCTGTTGGCGTGACCGGTGTGGGGCCGATGGGGAGTCGAGGAGTCTAGCGAGCGTGATACGTATAAGACGGATAGCGTGGACTGATGAAGAAGAGAACGACATCGGCCGCGTCGCCGCCCCGCACGGCTAGCCTCACTTTGACCCCACTATACCATCAAATCGTTTCTTCTTTTCACGTGACGTACGTCAGTCATAAGAAAATTAGCAACCAAATCTTTTTCCATTCTTTTACGGTTTTCACTCCTCGCTTGTGTACAATATATGGGGATTGTGAAGCAAACATTAGCGCCACTGTTTGGGCGGAGTTTACAAGACAATATGCAGTTTTTTATTTATTTAATGAGGCATGATTTGCCTCCTGTCGCGGAGAATTACGGGCACACATTGGGGCATACATCGGTAAAACTGAGAAAAACTAAGAAATGACATAATTACCTCAAATTCCCTTTGAAATACACGAGCGACAATACTTTGTGTGAGTTTGCCGAATAGATGTATAATACCATAAAAGTAATATGGCATATTATCGTGACCCAATCACAAATGTATATGTATGGTATGCGTTCAAGGTTGTATTCGTGTGTATGTATTTAATGTTATAAAATATACATGTTAGAAGTAGTAAGTACAAACTATAAAATCGATCAGAAAATATTGGATTATAAAGACGATTATGTTCGGTAGAGTTCACAAACACCCTCCTCCTTCTCTATATCTTCAATTACGGGTAAGTTTTTTTTCACACAAACCCTTATGAACCGTTCAGGCTAAGCTATCAAAGGTTACCAACTTGCTATTACATAATGTAAAAAACGAAAACAAAATCTGTTTGATCTCTACAATCTTACAACGCGCCTAGTCAACCATCTCGGAAGTCCTGGTTGGGAATATTTCTTGTTGCTACGCATAACGAGTTGAGTCACATGGAAATATTGAATTAGCTCGAGTCCTTTTTTGCGTTCCAAACATATCCTTGTCCTGTCCCTGACGGGATTTTCACCGTTTCAACCGTCCTGAAATGCGAAACTCATAGATTTGAAGGTGCCTACTGCAAAAGGCATCTACCAAGGGGCTCGTGTGCCGCACAAAATGAGATCATCTGACATCAGGCTTCTTGACGTCAGAGGGCAGCCACGATTCTAGTCATTCCATTAGGATCTGACGATGTGTAGAGTATAGTCGAGACAGGGTACGACGACGTAGCGGTGATTGAGCGGGGTTTTGTGGTGGCCGGAGCAGGATGTGGCGGCAGAGCGGTGGTTGGGTGGGGCCACACAACGATCGAGGGCGGAGCGGCGATGTGTGGGATGGACGATGGCACTAATTGAGACAAGTGGTGATGGAGCATCGTTGAATCTCAGTGGAATCGTTAGGATCATAACTGCTCTCTGACGTTCGACGTAAGATAATCTCGTTTCGTGCAGCATTGACTTGAAGTTGGACGAGGCTACGTCTGTGCAAACTGTCTAACGACTCCGACGAGTCTATACACAGCACATGTCCAGCGGCAGGGCCTCACACGAAATTACCCATCCCCATGAGAAAAATAAATTCTATACCCTCCGTCCAGTTTTGATCTACGTATAAGAGTGTAGCACTGAGATCAAAAATGTCTCTAAACTCTACACATGCTGTGAGTCTTTCCATTTTCTAGCGCGCTATCCAATAATCTAATAAAAAATAGTACTACTCCAATCTCTGCGCATGCATGTAGGACATGGTGGTCATCACTATTCACTAGCCATGCAAGGCAATAGCACTTTGACGTGCATTGTAAAAAAGTAGTAATAGGAATTTAAGAACCGTACATAATCCAAATAAATATACATGTTTTGATAAGTTGATAGAATAATACACATATCAAAATTAAATTATTTATTTTTCATTAAGTAAAGATCAAAACTGAAAAGTATTTCGTTTCTGACTCGACCATCCCGTTCCGTCCTGTCCGGCCGGTCCCAACCCCCCGCACCAGTCACCACGCCGACTCACTTTGCCCTTCGCCTCCTTTTAAAATCCCAACCCCGGAACTAATTTTTCCCCTTCGTTTTCATCTCTTGCAGTTTCCACCCCTCCGACGCGGACGGCATCTTCGTCCTAGCGCGCCCGCGGTCGCAGCGCGACGGTTGAGGAAGGGTTCCGCCTCTTCAGGCGGAGGAAGGTCCGGCGTCCCCCTCGGTCACGCGGCGAATTGCATGATCGAGCCGCGCCGTGGACGGTAGAGTGACGATGGAGGAAGCGGTGGCGGATTTCGATGGCTTCGGCGGCGCCGGGGAGGACAACCTGTCCATGCCCCTCGGCGACTTCATGGCCTTCCTCGACAGCGAGCCCTCGCCGCGCGAGGACGGGGAGGAACAGCAACCCGGGGTGCGTTCCTCTCGCCCACCTTGCCCTAATTCGATTTCTGCCGTTTTTTTTTGTGTGGAATAGGATCCGATTCGGTACGCGGATTTATTGGGGACTGGGCTTCGTTGCTCTAGGGTTTTGGATTGCATCAGGGCCGGATGCGTGGATTGTTTCGAGACGTTTTTGCTTTCAGTTTAGCGGTTTAGGATGTATGGGGGCCTAGGCGCTGTTTTTTTACTTTTGAGTGTTGTGGCTCTGGCGCGGACGAAACAAGCGTGATCAAGCTTAGGTACTGATTTCGTTTGGCTTTTCAGTTTGACCAGTGTCTTTTTTTGTGGTTGATTCGGATAAGTGTGGAGCTCTGGGTGCTTTCAAAAATGCTCAAGTGAAGTGCGATATACAGTTACATTATAATGTTATATAGTTTTATTAAATGTTGGTTGGGCAATGATAACCATCTGAAGACATAAGTGAATAATCATCACATGATCTTTGGCGTTGTGTCTGGATGCTTAATGTGCAGAGGCTCCCTCCCTGGTTATTGGATCCAATGCTTGATTTACTGGCCTTAGCATGGTGATACTGCGAGTCACGGATGATGTAATGTGTTTGGAGAAGAAGTCAGCGATGATGGTGGCTGCCAGATGAGTTGACTGGCCGCAGTGGCATGGTCAGTTTGTATGTGGTGCACATTTGCTGTTTTCAGTGGCCATGGGCTAGTGCCAATAGGTTGTTGGGGTTGGAGAAGAAGATTAATGTCATGGATGGCAGCTTGAGTTGATGGTGAGTCAGAACTGTGATTGCTGTCAAATGGATACAACGAAGAGATGGGCTTTTGGTGGAGGTGCCGAGTAATCATAAAGGGTCGGTGTCGTTTTTTCTAGTTTCTCTCATTGGACGTCAGGCCCCTATATACTATTCTGTATGTTCACTGGTGGGCATGGATGCATGCAGCTATGAGCTATCCTTATGGCCTGTTAAGAAAGCAAGAGTTAAATATAAATTTCACATGAATAGTTCGATTTCCTCAAGAATCAGAGAATTCTAGTGTTCCAGATGCCCCTTTTTTGTCAGTCCTGAAACTTTGCAGATAGCTATTGTTTGACCTAGCAACATTTGTTATGCTGTTTAGTGCTGACATATGCTTGTTCTTATATGTGTGTGCTTGAACCTTCTTAGTTGTGAAGCAAGGTAACTACATGCATTAGCTATGAATGTTTGCTAAAAGAAAAAGAGATGAATCTAAATGAATTTGTTTAATGATGGAAATATATAACTCCTGACTGTGTTTAGGTGTCTGGCAAAAATGATGCCAGATAATACTATACCAGATAATTGAATCTATTTATTTTTGGTTTGTTTGAGGAGGTCATTTTTGGGGGCTTGCCTGTTACTTATACTGCATGGTGTTTGTTAGAAAATTTGAAGTCGTTGGTTGGTTCTTCCTGGGGTCATAAAAATATGCCGTTTTGGACATATCTTATAAGTCAAATGATTCAATTTTAAACATGAATATCTTTTTTATATTCTTAGATTAGATGTATGAAATTCATATATGTAGATTTGTCCTAGAAAGTACTCTCATAATACTATAATATTATTGAATTTTATAAACATACTGCACTAGAAATTGCTCTCAAAGATGTATTTTGGGGACCGTGTCAATGTCCAAAATGACATGTTTTCGTGATCGGAGAGAGTAATCTCTCGGATTTACTGACTTGGTGTAGCAATATACACTTGTTGCGATATGAATTTGTTGGTTCATATGGTTTGAGGTCAGCAACCAACAATATTAGTTTATATCCAGTTAATGCCATCTTAGGCCATTAACTATACATGTATGTGTGTGTGCGCGCGAATACATTCATAGCTGCCCCAGCCCCCAATTTCCCTAGCCCACTAACTGGGATAGTGGTATTTCTTACTGTAGGCTGATAAGTGCTAATTTTTGTGACAACTGTAAGATACATTAGTTCCTTCCCAGGAGTATGTACCCACTTAGCCACTTCGCTATATATATTTTGTCCCTCATTTAGTCTATTATCTTTTAATAATATTAAAGAACCATTATATTGTTTGAAGCAGGTCAATCAAGCTTATTTACCGATGCCAGTCCACAACACAAGTTCTGAAAATGCATTTCAAAGCCATGAAGGTTTGTTGAGCTGCTCATTTTACTGCAGGTTTTTGCAGGATACATAGCTTTATTTTCCATGTTCAATTGCTAATGTTACCACTATGAAATGAGCAGAAAATTTTGAGAATAAAGAATCATGGTCAAACTACTCATATATAGATCCTTCGCATGGTCAAATGGAAGTAATGATGGAATTCAACCGTGGTGGAGAATCTTTTGATCGCTCAGAGGCTAGTCCTTATAAATTCCTTAGCAATGGTGCGAAACACAAAAATGGCTTTGATCTAGAACATCGTTATATCGTTTGTATGTTCATTTTAATTTGGTATTGCTTTGCAGATTTATCTGAAAATTCAAGAAATGATAATCTCGATAAACAGCATGTACCAATGGATGCATTAAACTTTGCTAACACTGTTGAAGAAGCTACTGCCCCTCCATATGAAGATTATACAGATGGTTTATACTTTGATCAGCATGCTATGCACTTTGATATTGCACAAGCCAGAGTAGAAAACAACGTAGAGGGTGTGGAGCCACAAACTAATACATGTATGGAGGTTTCCGGCTGTTGCTTGGCTATACATCTATGTTTTTCTTTGAATTGCTTGAATATAAAGAAGGCATTAATTATTTCATATGTGCTGCAGATTCATCATGTAATACGTTCACAGAGCAATCAAGTTTGAGTGAAGTTAAATGCGAGGGCACTGGCCCCATGCTTGGTAATACTGAGCAGGAGGGTGGCCATTTCACATCAATGCCCATGTTTGCTCTTGACCATGGTGCAGCTATACATGATATTTCTTACACTGAGTTGAACATTGGTGCGGCCACTGGCAGCATGCTCAATGGAAACAGCAGTTGCCTAACTGTACAAGGAGAATATCTGCAGGGGGAGTATGGGGAGTATCCTCAGCTGGACTATGGATCTCTTGATATAGCTAATGAAACATCACTGCATGATTTGCCACAAAACACTCAGTCATATGATATGGAGGCACTCCCGCAGAATATATGTGAAAGCAGTTCGATGCAAGTGGGCTCTCCGGATCAATATTGTGATGATACATCTCTGTCGGATTATTACATGGATGATGTATCTTCGCTAGAGTCCATGTCCAGCGAGCATAACCGATCTGAAGATATCTGTTTCAGGAGTGAGTCTAGCACCGACTCTTCTCCAATACCATCAAGTAGAAACTCCATCGAGGATGCTGATAAATACTTTGGAGATGCATCAAAACACTTGCAGAATTCCATGTCTGTTCCTGTCAGTAACCAACACCAACACACATTTTTGAACTCAAGTGATCCAATGCCTTCAATGCTTCATAAAAAGTACGACATTCCTAGAAATGGCAGCTCTTCTATTCTGGGTAATTCATCACAGAATTGCTTCATTTTAGATGGCAACTGTGATTCTGATTTACGTATTCTTGAGGGTAGTAGCAATCCTGCTACTGGACATGTATTTCCACTCCAAGGATTACAACATAATTTCCAACAATCTGTGTGTGCTAATCCTATTCGTCCTCTGTTTGGAGGGATGAGATATAAGCCACATGATGAAAGAATGACATTGCGGCTCGCATTGCAGGTAATTTACCCTTTGTATTCTGGCATGATTTTCCTTCCTATTAACTTTGTTCTACATGCTGCTAAGATCTCTAAAACTCTGCTGTCAGCTGTAATAAATTATCCACATTTTTTTGTTTGCTGGACGGTGATACAGTGTGAATGATTTCTACTCAAGTGCAGTACCTAATCCAATAATATTTAGAATAACTGAATATGGAATCTTAGTATATTAACTCTGTTTAACGTGCTGTCAAGAATTACTAAACCTCTGCTGTCAGCTGTTAAAAATTTTCTTTTATTTTTGTTCATTGGATGGTGATAACTCTTACTCATGCAACTTTAACTAATTTAATTAACGATTTTTAGAAAAATGTAATGCAAAAACATAGTTCATTGAGTAAAATATTATTTTTTGCTGATGTTTTGCCTATGAAATTATTTTGTTGTTGGAAAGATAATGTCCTCAAAACATGCATATTAGAAGTATCTGTTTCAGTGTAACTCTGCTTCCGGTATTTAGTTTTGAAGTGTGTACTCTGTAGACTGTCTCTCTCCTGCAATTTGCTAGTGTTGTTACTGCCTTACTGGTTAATCAGTTTATAATCACTTCGGACAAGATGTAGATTTAACTGATGTGTTCCCAAAACAATCCATGTTAGCTTGACCTTGTAAGTTTTTAGTCTTGGTGACGCTTAATATTTTCCTAAGTTACCATAAACCAACAATCTGGATCCTTGACCTTTCTTAATCCATATTTTTTTGCTGAATCCAATAGAAACAGGCAACCAAATTGTGTGTGGTCTAATATGATGTCATGTTTCTAGCTCTTAAAAGTAGGGGAGCTGCAATTCTTTATGAAGATATCTGCCTGTATGTTTTTTATGAAGACTAGCAAAATACCCATGTGCTGCAATAGATTTAAAAAAACATAAAAAATTCTAAAAAAACAAATATATATATATATTTCTTCAATATATATATATATTACCAACTAATATTAATGCACAAATAACCAAGCCATATGAACAAGCAATATATTTACTACCCACAGAAGACCCTACCAACTCTACTGGTGGTTGAACCACCACCACTAGAGTCTTTTATATTGTAGAGATATCTGCTACAAAATCTATCTGTAGTACTGTTAGAACAGACTATTTTGTGTTGATCGCTGCTGGTGCTTATGTTTTCAAACTTTTTCTGCGGTGTGACTGTTAAACATTGATTTTTGACCTTTTTTCCATGAAAAGTAACTGAGCATTGGATGTAATTGGTGATTGTGAATGTTAGATCATTTGGTATATATAGCGTTTTGCCTTTCCTTTTCTTTTTGTTAGCCTGGTTGCTTTGTGCTGGATTTGTTCCTGTTTAGCTGTTAATTGATGCACCTCCTGCTCTAGTTTTCTTTAAGCGTTCCTTCAGTGTACTTGACCCATTGGATGATTGGCAGGATATTTCTCAGCCAAAGTCTGAGGCTAGTCCACCTGACGGGGTTTTAGCAGTTCCCTTATTGAGGCACCAGGTACACTTTCCATCTAATGTTGTGTTACTCCCTCAGAAACAGTACATGTAGCCAGCTCCTTATCAAAATAAATTCCGTTTTTTTGTCAGAAAATTGCCTTATCATGGATGGTGCAAAAGGAGAGAAGTGGTGCGAGTTGCTCTGGCGGAATTCTCGCAGATGATCAGGTGTGCTTGTTTATCTCACTCCACACCCAGCCCACATGTATGATTCAGCAAAATGGGCAATTATGTCCTAATTGGCCATGTGATATTTTTCAGGGCCTGGGCAAAACAGTATCGACTATATCACTGATTTTGACAGAAAGGTCACCAGTGCCATGTTCATCCGTTAAGCAAGAGCCATGTGAAGCTGTAACTCTCGACGATGACGATGACGATGACCCTGCTGAGCCCCATTTGAAGAAGCCAATAGTAGCAGATTCATCTAAAACTGAAATGACAAGTATCACAGTTAAGACAGAAAATCCCACTCTAAATGTGAAGTCTAGACCAGCTGCTGGGACTTTGGTTGTTTGCCCTACTAGTGTTCTACGGCAGTGGGCTGAAGAACTGAGGACTAAAGTTACTAGTAAAGCTAATTTGTCCTTTTTAATATATCATGGTAGCAACCGTACAAAGGATCATAATGATCTTACTAAATACGATGTTGTGCTAACCACATATGCTATAGTAAGCATGGAGGTACCAAAACAATCAAGTCCTGATAGTGATGATGAAGAGAAAGGGAAGCATGACCGATATGGTGCTCCTGTGGGAGCTTCAGGCAGCAAAAAGAGGAAGGTGCCCTCTTCTAAGAAGAAGAAAAGTGGAAGCACAACAGAGAGTAGCTTGTCTGGGAAACCTCTTGCAAAAGTTGGATGGTTTAGAGTTATCCTTGATGAAGCACAAAGTATAAAAAATTATCGAACTCAGGTTGCTAGGGCATGCTGGGGTTTGCGAGCCAAAAGAAGATGGTGTTTGTCAGGGACACCTATACAGAATGCTGTTGAGGATCTTTATAGCTACTTCAGATTTCTCCGATATGATCCATATGCTGAATTCAAAAAATTTTGCTT
>KE372028.1:532756-543097 GCA_000418225.1 Zizania latifolia
CTAGTTCCTTTATAATATGGAAGATGGATCCCTCGCCTTCATGCCCAATTAGGTGACTGAGATAACGGCAAGGGCCTTCTTTGTAAAAGTGGATGTTAGGTGTAACTGGCCATGATATTTTTAGATAATCACCTTCAGATATCGGAATTGCTTTGACAAGAAGCTGCATGACAAATTTCACATCATTTACCATAGCATATTTTTATTATTGATTGTTCCAAGTATTCCATTCCCTCCATCGACTATGATTAGTGTTTCTTCAAGTTTGTACCTGCAGATGTTCCCTTGAAAGTGGTTGACTTGGGCATTTGAAGTTTCTCTGATCATTGTTTTTTATGTCACTAAACAAGCGTTCAACAAAGCTTTGGATGCAATCGAGGCTTTCTACAAAAAATAGTTTTCTCAGTAACAAATGTATTTTGTGACAACAGACTAACCAGTGATATTTACCCTTTCCATAAACAACAAGGTGCATAAGGTTTGCTGAATAATTCTCATAGAACTTCAGAAGCTCATTTCTGATGTCCAAGCCCCTCTCTTTTGGTTTTATTTCTAGCGTTTCCCAACTCCCTGGTACATTAAATGACAAATTAGCCATAACAAAACAACAAAATTGTTTAAATTGTTTCATAAATTGAAATTTCATGCAAACAAGATATTATCACCTAAAATAGTTGCTAACTAGGATGCACAACAACTGATAAGAAAACTGAACCACTGTCTGATATGCATTTATATTTAGATGTGTTATCTCATTTTCACGATCAAAATGTAATATATTCTGATGTGACCTGAAGAAAATTGTGTATATACACAATTTTCTTCAGGTCACATCAGAAGTATGATACATGAAAAAACAGCAGCAGCCCGTTTGAATCTTCACTATGTTTTCTCATAAAAATGGCTAACAAGATGAGTGGTCAGAAGCTCACAATTTCTGAACACAGCTATTTGCTTACCGGTACTGAATTTATGGTAGGGGTGATCCTTTGAAGCCAGATGTTTTTGAAGCTGCATAGTGGAAAAGGTGGAAACTGAAGTAAGAGTGAAGGCTGAAGCATATGTTATGAGATTGAAAGCAGAGGAATGGAAACTACATATTATTCTGGTATTTTACTTTCTTTTTTATCTGACCATTTATGTGCCTTTAGTCGCACGAATTGTCTGTAGATGTATTTATATATGGAAGCAGACCTTTTAAATAAACAATATGCATATATTTTGTGAATGAAAAGAATGCATATTCATATGCTTTAATGGCTGCAGTTTCTGATTCAATCATACAGATATGACAATGTTGCATGAAAGAATGTGTAATATCAACTAACAAATTTGAAATGTTACAGTACCTGATACATTCGCCAGCCATCAGATAGCAAATTTTTCTTGTGTTCTGTAAGGACAATACAAAGCAAAGTTAGCCAAAATACACTTATTGCTGAGGTACAATCTTCATTTTGTTTGGGAGAGAAGAATCATATGTCATATTATATGAAAATAGCATCATCATGTCTAAAGCGAATACTCAGAACTTACCAGAATCAACAGCCTTAATCTCTCTAAGAACAGCATCTTGCGACATCAATGGCTTGATAAAAAATTGCGCAAATCTGAGGAACAGAAACCACCAAACTATTATTATCTGATAATAAACATGCAAAATTTCATAACAAAAACCACCTCCATATTCAACGAATGCACATTAAATGAACAAAAAAGTACTACCCAAAAACCTTACCTATCTAATGCTTCCTCGAAATTGGCCACATTGACATCAAAATAGAAATTCGTTGTCTCTGAACTTGTATAGGCATTGGAAGAGCCACCATGCTGATATTTTTTACATCGTACCAATTGTCAAAAAATATAACCCAGGTATGCTGGATGTAATTTCCAAGCATTAATATTGTTTTATATTGTTCAAGAAGAATTAAAATAACAGGACTCCAGATAAGAAATTGTGCAAGGTGTAGCTCTTTAACAACTTACGACAGATGACAGGATGAGGATCAAAATGCTGTTGCTAATCCTCACAAAAAAAATTCTGTTGCTAATCAGGACATTGTCCCTCCTATTAAACAGTGCCATGACATCATGGCAGATTGGCAACCGTGGGATTTGGCTTCAGGAGAGCACAACATGAAACAACGAGACTTTAGGGGCATGACCAGTCGACCACAGATTAAATATCATTTGGCCTGCAGTCTGCAAACATGCAAACCGGTCACAGCATAGTAATATATTGTTACCTTCCTCGTCCTCTCTTATCATGTGTTGTTTTCTGTTACATTTCAATTGGCATCTAAATATGATGCAGGGAACCCTACAACTGTGTTGGTCTCTTACAAATCTGATGTTGTTGTGTCAGCTTATCATAATTTTGTGTGAATAATACTTTTCCAAAAACATACAATGAAATGAAGCTCGAGTGTTTCATTGTATTTGGAGTTGATTGATAGAAATTACCTCTGTGATATATTTCGTGTAATCCTGTTCCCCAGGGTATTTCTCACTGGCATAAAATAGCATATGCTCTGCAAGCAAGACCATGATAATAAATCAAGACAAGAAAAAACAGACAAATGACTAAGGCCTCCTTTGGAATATTGGATTTTTTTTCTCAATTCCTGCAGGAATTGAACTAATTCATGTGAAAATACTATAAAATTCCTGTGAAATTTATGTGTTCCAAAGGAGGCCTAAATGGGAACTGTATTTTGAAATTCCTGGCAAACATTTGTCATGTGAATCATTTCTTCCAACCCACTAACAGTTTGATTTGAGCTCATCAAACAATTTGCATTTAGAAGATTAACAAAACATGGAGAAAATGATGCAACTCTCCAGGGTAGAGCGTCATTTTAACTTAACGTGGCTTCGTCTTTTGTATGCCTTCACATACATATGCAACGAATTGGTACGGTCACACATGTGCATCCAGTACACCGCCACCCGCCCCCCCGGGCCGCATTCGTGTCTAACATTGTTGCCTGACTTAACGAAATGAAATAAAACAATGTAAATAGTTACTGTCAGTCTGTCACCGCGTTAAAAAAAGGAATCTGCTACAGCCGGAGGCAAAGCAATAGCCAATAGGCCGAGCATGTGCAGGCCCGTACGATCAATCACGGATGCCTTCAACCAATCACGCTGAAGAAGAACCATGAGAGTTCCTTCAGATCAGGCCATCAATGATCTAAACCGTCAAGTGCATGATCCGACGGCTCGGCCAAAATAAGTCTATGAAAAAGCGTCATTGACCGACGAAAGCAGCAGTGGGGAAAGGTCACCAACTAGCATCGCTATTTCCTAGTCGTCTCGTAGGATTCCATGGAGACAATCGAAGACCCCGGTCGGATCCCAAAAGGGAGATTCATTCATGACTCGCAAGCGAATCGAAGAGTAAGAGAAGCGACCCCGCGGGGCCGCGGGGGCCAGGTGTCCTCTCGAATACCCGAAGTACTGCCTAGCCTGATTCCCGGATTCCCCAGTACACGAATCCGGTGGCCGATTGCGCACACGCAGCGAATCGAAAAGCCGATGCAAAACGAGAGAGACGATGGATGGGGAGGGAAGTGAACAGTTGATTCACCGAGGAAGTGGGCGAGGCCCTCGAGCCCCTCCGGATCGCTGAACGAACCCACGCCGACCTCCATACACGCCGCCGCCTGCGCGCAGTGAGGAATTGGGGGTTAAACACACACCCACCCCCACCAAATCACGGAGAATCCACGAGCATTCTCTGCTTTCGCAGAAGGAACGAGCGATCGGGGCGAACCTTGTCGGTGTCGGCATCGCTGATGAGCAGGCACTCGAGCTCGTTGGGGAGCACCACGCGGCGGTACTCCCGCTTGTCGCTGCGCGCGCGGATGAACTCCACATTGCTCGCCACCGCCGCCGCCGCAGGAGCCATCTCGGACCGCTCTCAGTTCTCCGCTTCCACCTCTGCTCCCGAGTCCCGCTGCTGCTCTCCTCCCCACTCCCCGGTCTCCGAAGTTGGATTGGGGGCTAAGGCTTAAGCCGATGGGGTCTTCGTTCTTCTCAATTTGTATGTGCTGGTGTTGTCGCTGTTGTCGATAGTATATAATAGGCAGGAGAGCACGGAGACGGGAGACCTGGGTAGGTTTGGCTTGCAGCAGCCTGCAGCCGCAGGGGTTGGTTCAGTGTTGGACGAACGCAACTTTTTCTCCAACTTTACGACATTAGGCGACGTGGCTTCTCCCAGTTTGGAGCCCACGTAATCAGCCGTATCAGCGTTCGCTTTTGTGCCGCCCACAATTCAGCTTACCTATTGTTTTCGTCTCTAATGAAGCAGCTTTCTTTTATGTGTATAGTATACAGTAGAGAAGTATTAGTATTTGTGTTTATTAGAGTTTCAAATATGAAACAGAGCGAAGTTTTGAAGCTACAGAGACACTGGCTCCATACTTCCTATATATAGATTTAACTGAGCTATTAGCTTCATTCTTCACATGTTTCTAGCTTCATTCTTCACATGTTTCTAGAGCTAGAGTAGGCAAAGCCACAATTAGATATAAGTAGGTCAGACGTCTGAGACAAACACAATACAAATTCCAATAATGAATAATTGTATAGATCAACCATATATTGATATATATCATAATTTTTTTTATTAATTATGCATGCATTAAATTTCTGTAATTTAAAAATCTAATAGTTTTGTAATATACAAAATCTAGGTAAACAAAGGAAGATCAAGGGACTAACATTTTTCATTTTCAATATTGATTTGCGTGTGAGAATTGCATCGAAGTTATTAATAAGTATATATATGGTAAACTACATAAAAATCTTTTTCTTAATGTAAATTATTAAGCAATCTCTTATGACTCATCTTCCATCCTATTTTGAAGCATGGTTTTAATAAGTTTTATTGCAAAAAAGGTATACTCTATCGTTGCCATCGAAACTGGAAGAGCTGGAAAAAGTGGAGTCATACTGCCAAGAAAAAAAATAAGATTATCGTTCGCTATAATAGTTGAAACAAAATAATTGACTAAATGAAAATGATAAAATCAACGCCGTAGAACTATAAAGCTAGATAACAAACATCATCAATTTTCAACAAGCTGAATAAATCCATAGAATACAAAGAAGTATATAAAGTAAGAAGCTATGCAGTTTTTTCTATAAATATATTATTCAACTTTTGTCTTTATTGATGAACTGCAAATATGAAAATATCATATTTATAGTGATGTTTAACTTTGATTAACACACGGCCGGCTATCTAACGGATCAAACCTAAAAAATTGCCATGACCTATGGTGCCACGGTCCTGATAGCCTCTTGCTCAGCCACTGTACTTAACTATTACAAAATCAATAGTTCAATAACGTTTCACATGTCCTTACTTTTCTATTTTGCAGGTCCACATGCATGCTTTATTTTGGAGTTGGAGGTCATCATCTCGCGCGAGCTCTTCTCCTCGCTCGAAGTGCAGGGAGCCAGCTCGAAACGTGCATGTGCAGAAATCGTTGCAAGTAGACGTGGCAGTATTAGGTAGAGATCACTGTCGAACCTCGTCATGTGGGTGCTTCCAGGAGAGTACGGACATCGGGTGAAGTGGAGACGTGGAGTTTTGCACGACGGCTTGGCCAAATGAAGAAAATATTAAGTTTGACATTTTTTCCGTCGTCTTTCATGAGGTCTTGGCAAGATGATAAAAGAATACGTAGACTTCTGGTAGAAGTTTTGCGGTGTATCGCACTAGCTGGCAGATGTATTAATTTATTTAGTAAGTAGTTGTTGTAGCCACGTCACAACTTCTGCTAGATCCGATGAATATGCATAACCTCACCTCATTAGTAGAACACGGTCGCACTCGTCACCTCATGTAATAATAATTAAAAAATCCCAAAATATCCAACCATACTCTCAGAAAATTTGACTTTTTGATCATTTGCTCGTATGATCGATCGGGAACCGTGGTTGTGAAGATCTCGTCGAGATGATTCCATTTTTGGTATTAAACATCCGTTTCAGATATCCGATGAATCACAGTGGACTCGACAAATTCAAGCCGTTCATTTCTTTTTAAAAACAAGGAGAAGGCTAGAACCTCCTCATAATTTCTAGCATCTCCCTGGAGCAACGTGGTGCTCATCTCTTCTCCAACGCACACAACTCCTCTCGTTCTTTCTCGCCGTGAATCTTCGTTGTCCACCGCAGGTTTTTAATTCTGTCGATCTCATCCTTGTGATACACTTCTCATCTTCAGTTGCTTCTTTTGTTGTGGTCGCATACGTTATCATATGGAGCTGCTATCGCTTAGTCCGTTGTTTACCTGTTTGTTGCTTTGTAGATCATCTCAACCCCTTCCTCTACTCATTCTAGGGTTTTCCAATTACTTACCCGTCAATTTGTACGGTTAACTTAGTTGGTTCTACTCCATTTTATTCCTTGCACACCATGTGTTCGATGAAATGTCTATGAGAAGTTTACATGCCATTTTTCCTATTTGTATCTAGTAGAAGTAATATTTGTCACTTGAAAGTGACATATTGCTGAAAAGATGTTGTTTCTTTTAAGAAAATCTAAGTTTGGTTACTATGGAGCAGACCAAATAGCATCGTATAAACGACGTTAAGAAGCGTAGAAAGGATGTTTTGATGTTGCTTGTACCTTGGTTGTGTAATACTAAATATGTGTTTATATAGATGGTAGCACTTCTGAGCGCACTTAAATATAGTTTTCATTATCGTCACCGTTATAAAGGCAAGTAACATACTATGTTTATATCCACGTCTTACTTCTTTTACAAGTTAATTAAACTTGAGATGTTGCTTTTGAATTTAGTCCATCCATATTCATTTGGGCTATTTTGTTGATATCATGTTTCATCAAAGGAAAATATAAGAATTGACGTCAATTCACATGCATACATATACACATATACATTTCATAAGGTGATAAATGCCGGTCACTGCCATCGTGCGTGACTCGTACCGGTACATGGAGTTGGATGAGAGGCTAGTATATCTAGCACAAAACTCTCAAATGGAGTTGCATCATGGCATTCATCTATTCATGTGATGATTGAAAGATATAGAATGTTGAGAAGTGAAAATCAATGCCATGATAATTGAAAAGCATATTGAAGGTTGTGGTTGATGATTATAAAACAACTTGTGAATAAGTGAGATATGTTTATATTCATAACTGTTGCTTGCTGAGCTTGTCTCACCCTTTTAAATTCTATTTTAGGTTTGTTTACTCGGTGAATCTTTTGGGTATGGGACTTGTAGCGGCACATATCGCTTCACCATCCATAATTATAAACCAAACCATGTTTAAAATATATTTGTTTTATAATATGTAGTGTGTATTGTAATAAATTGAAGTTTTAACCAAGTTGGTTTAGTAGGCATATAAATACTTGTGACTTTGGGTTGTGAGAAGTTTGATATCTTTTTTGGTGATATGTTATAACTGTCTGCGATTGTGTTGTGGATTACATCGCAATTACAGAGGAAATATTGGCAAAATTTTTGGTTTTAGCTGTTAATTGCTGATTAGATAGGTAGGGCGTTACAGTTGGTATCAGAGCCTAGGCTTTAGATCCTTGGATAAGAATTTAAAAGTGACACACTTGCACATATAGGATGGGAAAGGGTTTGTATTTTTTTAATTGTTGTGTATGACTTGCTTCATAAGTTATTTTGTTTGATTGTTTGATAAATTATTGATGTGTGTTTATTTAACTTTAAAGTTATGCCACCTAAGAAGCGAGGTCGTGACCAAGATCGTGGGGCAGTTTATAGTCATACAGCTGTCCCAGATCATGGTGATGGGCAACCATCAGCTGAGGTTGAGTCTGCTCAATCTGAAAGTATTAGTCAAGCAGAATTAAGGACTACCATGAGAGAGATGCAAGAAATGTTAAGGATGCTAAGACAGGGTATTCCTGTTAACCAAGGTGAGAATGCTAACATAGCACCTGCATCTCCTGTTGCACAAGCTGCGGTAAACCAAATACCTGCAGAAGTCGTTAATAGTGGAGTAACACTTCGTGAATGGATAAGTATGAGATTGGACTCTTTTGATGGAGCAGGAACTCCAATCCAAGCTGCAGATTGGCTTGCCTATATAGAAATGCAATTAGATGCTTTTGAAGTGTTGCCTCGAGACAAGATTAGATATGTAATACAATTGATGAAGGGAGAAGCTCAAATATGGTGGAGAGGCGTGCTGTCTGCTAGAACTATTGTTCATGGAGAACTTACTTGGTCAGAATTTGTTAGACAGTTTAAGAGAATGTTCTATCATGCTGCTTTTTTAGACAAAATGTAAATTGAGCTAAACAGTTATAGCCAAGGCCAGAAATTAGTGGCAGAATATGAAGTGGGCTTCAACCAAATTGTACACTTTGTACCTCATATAGCCCATGATGACACAGAAAAAGCTCGACGTTTCAGGCAAGGCTTAAGACCTTTTATCCGTCATGTGCTTGGTGCTTTTGTTGTTACAGACTTTCGCACCATGGTAGAACAAGCCTCCGGAATTGAGTTGCAACAATCTTATACTGAGAATATTCGTCAAACATTTGGAGTAGATCAACATAAAGGACAAGATGAGAAGAAAGATAATAGTGGTAGTCCCACTTATAAGAAAAGTAAGCGGCAACAACGTCGTCAATCTTATTCTGGTGGATCCTCTCAGATACGCCCTCCAGGCACTGCACAGTTTCGTACCGTGGTTAAACCTGGTTATGGATTAGTGTGTTTTAAATGTGGTGATCCACATATGCAGAGTGAATGCTCTTGGAAAGGAAACTGCTCGGTATGCGGCCGTTCAGGCCACAAGAATGTGGTATGTCGTAAAAACCCGAATAGTCGTATAAAATGGGAGCCAATACCTATTACCTCTCAGGTTTCTCCTTTTGCTAAAGGATCAACACATATGTTGACTGCCGCTCCTACTCCTACCTCTATTGCTGGTCCAATGACCTCATCAACCCAGTATTTACTTCCTCCTACAATTCCTACTGGGCCTTATTGGTCATCCTGACCTATGACTCCTCAGACATTGACACCACCGATGATTGGAGGATCATCTTCCCACACCGCAGGAGTCTCTTCAACTCAGGCATCTTCTGGGTTATATATTTTATCTACCGCAGATGCTAGAGGTCGTAATGATGTAGTGACAGGTACCTTACTTGTCAATTCCTTTGATGCACATGTCTTATTTGATTCTGGAGCTAGCTTTTCTTTCGTTTCGGTAAACTTCGCTAGAAAAACAAAACTACCAGTGCAACCGATTGAAAAATCAATAGTTGTTAGATCCCCAGTGGTCTTATCTCTAGTTCTAAAGTTTGCCCTGGTTGTGTTATAAATGTTGAAGATGAGGAGTTCATTGTTAATTTGGTAATGATCGATTTACAATCCTTTGATGTTATTCTTGGTATGGATTGGCTCTCCCAATACCAAGCGGTTATCTCATGTTCTTGGAAGACCATTACTTTGCAAGCTCCATCGAGAGAGGAGATTATTTTTCAAGGAAAAACATCGCCATACACACTTTCTATGGTAAGCAGATTTTTCCCTAACCGACGGATGTTAAAATCTGGGATTATTTGGTCGTTAATAGAAGGGCAAGACGCCACCATACGAGTGGAAGATATTCCAGTAGTGTGTCTTTATCCTGATGTTTTTTCTAGTGAACTTTCAGGATAACCTCCTGAGCGAGAACCCATGTTTCGTATTGAATTAGTCCCTGGCACACGACCTATTTATAAAACTCCTTATCGAATGGCTCCAATGGAACAAGTAGAACTTAAGAAGCAATTAGATGAGCTTCTTGCTAAAGGATTTATTAGACCGAGCACATCACCTTGGGCTGCTCCTGTCTTGTTTGTGGAAAAGAAAGATGGTACGAAACGGCTTTGTACGGATTATCGAGCACTTAATCAAGTGACAATCAAGAACAAATATCCTTTACCTCGTATTGATGATCTTTTTGATCAATTGAGGGGCGCTAAGATATTTTTAAAGATTGATTTATAATCAGGTTATCATCAATTACGAATAAGAGAAGAAGATATTGAGAAAACAACTTTTAATACTAGATATGGACATTTTGAGTATGTGGTTATGTCCTTTGGACTAACAAATGCACCTGCTGCTTTTATGGAAGCTATAAATAGAATTCTCCATGAGTACCTAGATGTCTTTGTTGTGGTTTTTATTGATGATATATTGATTTACTCCAAGTCTAAGGAAGAGCATGAGATGCATCTCAGATTAGTATTGGATGCTCTTCGAAAGAATAAGTTCTATGCGAAGCTAAAGAAATGTGCCTTTTGGTTGAAAGAAGTAG
>KE372028.1:558719-581236 GCA_000418225.1 Zizania latifolia
CTCTGCCGCAGGACAGGGTGGAGCGCGGCTTCGTCCGTGTCGGCCGTGCCGCACGTCAGGAGGCTGTGTAGCATCTTTGCCACGCGCATCCTCTGCGCCCTGACGCCTGCCGCCCCCTGCACCTGCTCCTCCGCCGGCACCGCCCGCGCCACCACCGCCTTGGAGACCCCTTTCACCACCGCCTCTTGCTGCTGCTGCTGCTGATGCTTCTCCTCGTGAAGGCCCTGTGACAAGTCGACCTTGAACGGAACCGTACGACTCGCCGCCTCGCCCTCGCCGACGGGCAAGTCATGGTCTGTCGACGGCGACGTCTTCAAGGAGCACTCGCCGGAGTTCGACGCTGTCACTTGGAGCACCTCCTCGACTTGCTTTCGACCGCACGCAGCCTTCTCCTCCGTACTGTCAATCAGTTTCTTTTCATGTCCTGAACAGACAAATTCTGTGAACTGTTATTCCGCAGTCGTCATCGTCAGAACTAGCAAAAGATCGAAGAGCAAGAAATTGCTGAGCCACCTAATGAAAAAGACTTCTCCTTTGGCGCTTCGGCGCAAGGAGGAGGAGCTCCACGAACGTCGCAGCCCTTGAGCACGAACTCGTTGTCGGAGATGGGAGTGATGAGGTCGTCGTCCATCAGGTCCTGCCATATATACCCAGCCTTGTACTTCCTGATCAGAATCAAATCAATCAATCAATGGATTAATGGAATGCATTAAGATTTAGGAAGCATTGCATCTTCAAAGCTATCACGTAATCAACGGAGACAAAAAAGAGAAAGCATGCCAAAAACGAGAGAAATTACTGCACGGAAAACCAATCAATCACGCATGGTCACGGATTTGAAGGCGATAATCAATTGCCTTCCAATCATCGTCGGTACCTTTTGTAGGACCAGGAGAAATTGTCCGGCATGTCCTTGCCGCGCAGCTCCGAAAGCCACCGCTTAACATCTGAATCGAACGCAATCACGCAACATGAACACCATGGAGAAGAAGAAGACGACGACGAACAGTAGATGTTCATGCATGCGAGAGATCGATCGATCGATCGAGCAGAGACGAAACGGACGGCGGCGCGCGAGTGAGACGTACGTACCGCGGAGCCGCACGCCGGCGCGGTGGAGGTGGTTCACGCGGAAGAGGTGCGGGTGGTCCGTCCTCCCGCCACGGCTCAGGAAATACACCACGTTGATCCTCCTCACCTCGCCGGCACCGCCGCCCGCCTTGTGCGACCCCCCTCCCTTCTCCATGCCGCACGCACGTCCTCTTCCTCGTCCTCGTCGACGGCGACAATTGACAGCAACGAACAAACCCAAAACAATGGCCGGGGGGAGATATCCACACCACCAAAGCTACCTAGCTAATATATTATCATATAAATCAAGGCGCGCATGCATACATATACACACACGCATAGACACATACGAGGTTTGCAGAAATTGTTACTGCGTGCAAGCAGGCAGGCAGGCGGAGAGATGTGCGAGGTCGGCAAAGACGCGCGCACGCGACGATTGCTCGATGCACGCGACGATGCCCGGGCGTGTTCACGTTTCGTGTGTTCGGATGGGAGAAACCAGTATTTATTTATATGGGGAGCTTTTGGTTGTTGATCGATGCCATGGTCCACCTCGTAGAAATGGAAGAGAATAATCGCCGATCGAGATCGAGCTGGATCAGTAGTTCCTTGTTTTACTCCGTTTATTATATATTTTCCTTCTCTCATCTGTTCTCTATCCACCGTGTTCGTATCTGTTAAACGCCATGAAAAGGATGGTGCCCTGTCCTGCTGTCCATTACTCTTTTGTTAAAATTACTGTAATGTAAAGTGAGTCGTTTATCTTCTTTAATAAATAAGATGGGAAACTAATTAACTAACTGTTCTATATGTGGCCACGGTCAATAAATAGAAAAAAAATGAAGTGAGTTCGTTGTTGCAGCTGATCCTTAGGGGCGGGCCGTTATCTACATGCGTTGCTCCTTGACTGAAATCTAAGCAGTCCAACCTTGTAGGTTCCAATTCCATCAAGAACAATGGCCAGACCTTAAATGTAGTCGTATCTTACTGTATTAGCAGAGTCCAGCAAGAACAGCCATTGGCATTTGGCAGTAACTGGTAGCACTTTCCCTTTATCACAAGTACTAGTAAATTCACTGGTGTTGTGCTATAGGGGTAGTTGTACGGAGCCCAAAGCCCCAAATTACAACAACTATTTAATCAAGAAAACCACTAGAAGTTAAATTGAGTTATCTCTTTTATAGTTTTATCACCACCACTAGATGACATGTGAGAGCCTATCTCTGCTTCGGATTGCTGTGACATAGTGTAACAAGAAAGGCTGAAACTTTGGTTGTAAACCTGCTCCATTTGACGAGTGGAGTCCTTCATCAGGGAGGCCGACCGGAACAAAATATACTGCCTGTCCCTTCTCGCCGGGCAGCCTCCCTTTTTAATCCCTTGCAGTTGCAGGCTTTGGTACGGAACGCATTCCCAGCACAGAACAGAATTTTGATTTCTCTCTTAATGTTTTTTCTCGGGGCCTTTTCTTTTCTTAATGTTCACCTGACGTAGCGTGTTGGTTACTTGGTTCGTGGATGTTGATGCTGGCGGTTGCAGACTTGCAGCAACCTCAATATTGCAGCATCGCTTTCAAGTTCTTCTCATTCTTTTTTCTTTTATGTCTTAAGTTCTTCTTGTTCTGCGTTCTGACTGCAAAGAACATAAGATGAGCTATAGTACAGAGAATAACATGCAAGATTGCAGGCCCGCGCATTTTGTTTGAGATTTCTGTTAACAAGAATCCTAAGTAAATGGTTTACTAACAGATTGAAGTTGATAAACCACTTGCTGTGAAGAGGGATTAAGGGCTCTCTAGAACACATGAATTTTACAGGATTTTCACATAAATTAGTTCAATTCATATAAAAATAGATTTTGAAATTTCTTTATTCCAAAGGAGGCTAATAGTGTCTGAAAAATGCTGCATATGGGTGGCACTGTGGCAGGCACTGAAGATATCATGCCGCAGGAACAATTTAGTCAGTTCCGAGAATAAATTTCTTTATTCCAAAGGAGGCTAATAGTGTCTGAAAAATGCTGCATATGGGTGGCACTGTGGCAGGCACTGAAGATATCACGCCGCAGGAACAATTTTGTCAGTTCTGAGAATAAAACCTGGTAAACTCGTTTTGCAGACTGTTTATTGTGTAAATCATAAGGGTACATATGTGTACTTGGATAACCAGGATATTACAGAGAGGCCATATTGGTGTGCATTTTAAATCTACATCCTTCAGTCTTCAGAATAATTCACAGGGAAAATCACAACTTTATGCGCTGGGTCAAGAAAGTTAATTTTCAGAGTTTAACCAAAAGTACTCGTTGAACATTCCCTGAGTAGTTTCTTGGTTTATCTGTGCCATGCCAGTGTGGAGTTCGATTCACTTTTGATCTATTTCCATGACCTTGAAAGGCCATGTCTTTAGGCTGATGGTAATACGAAGTATAACTCCCCTGCTTTTCATATAAAAATGTCGATTGCTGAATCGACTGAATCACTTCTGAACTATTATTTGTCATCAATTTGTGCTTGGTCAAGCAGAATTTTTGGGGAGGTGGTAAGGCACTGTCCCAATACATGACTAAATAAGTAAACATCCATAACCTTATAATGTTAAGATGAGAACTTCCAAAATACATGCTGAAGACACGAAATACCCGCGCAGAGTCATCACAACACTGAGACCTAGCCATAGCTTACGCACCTAAAGAGTAAAAACCCTAGAATTGTACAAGAACAAACCTGTTTCTTCCCTCTGTAGAGAATGCCGATTACTAGAAGTTCAGAACAGATCATCATAGGCGACAATTTCTCTAGCTTTGTAGGACGCTTCTGGAGCTGCCGCCTTAATTCTCGAGAACACCGACTCGCTTGCGTTCCTCTTCGCTGCATCATGCAATGCCCCTCCTACTGGGTTGGCTTGAGCTACAGTTCTCGAGTTATTTGGCGTCTCACTTGACTGTACGACTAAAACCTGCATCACATGAAAGCATCATTAACCTGAGTACCAAAGAGCTGGACTACCAAATGCTCAGAAATGTGTAGCATGCTGGAACCTGGAACTTACTGAGTTTGTCAGAAATTTTGCTTCCTTAAGTTTGATTGTAACCTTGGTTGAATTTAAAAAGTCAGCCGGTTCATCACAGAATTGAGTTAATGTTGCAGAGCTCAGCAAGTGTATAAGTTGATTGAATTTCCTAGCTCGCTAATTAAACAATTAAACATACACAATGCTTGAATGAAGCAACAGATGCAGACTACAAAATGTGATGAAATACAGACAAAAACATGCTTAAATTGAGCTAAAATCCCCAGCATAATGTGATGCCAAGTTGCCAACCCCATGAGCTAGGGTTAACATGAGCTAGGTTTGAAGGAAGTCCATCGATAAAATCTTTGACCATTAAATCTAGCTGCGCCCTAAGAAAACTAAAGCAAACTCGACCCTTCACTGTATTTTGCTACATGCTGAATCGAGCTAACCCGACGTCAAGCTTCCATATACAGATCGTTGTACCTTCTTGGATCCGATGGTGACGCCACCGTCGGGGTCGAGGGAGGCAGCAATGGCGGCCGCAGCGGCCTCGCCGGAGCGGAAGGTGACGTATCCGGTGGCCGTGGCGGCGTCTATGCGGGTGCGCGCGATGGGGCCGTACGCCCCCAGCCGCGACTTGAGGTCCATCACGCCGCACCCGGGCGGCAGCCCCGCGACCATCACTAACGACGGCTCCTTGGCCGCCGCCGTCGCGGGAGCCGGCACCACCTCGTCGGCTTCTAACTCCGGAGGGCCGCGGCGGCGCTTCGCCGGGGGATCGGGGCTCGTGCGCCCGCGCTTGCCTCTGCGGTGCCTGGTCATGACGACTCGAGTCGAGAAGTGTACTCAGTACTCCTCCCGGTAGCCCGGGCAGATGAGGACGCCGGAGATTAGTGGGGGTTGGCCGGTTGGGGGTTTTGCGAAATTTTGCTTAATACTTCTTCTGTTATAATATTGTAACTTAAAATATAATTTAACATTTTAAAATACAATAAATCTGGACAGTGATACTATTTAGAATAAATTTAGATAGTATTATCGTCTAGATTTATTATACTATAAAATATTAAATTCGATTCTAAATTAGAACATTATGCGATTGAATGAGTAGTTAATATAGTAGCTATTCAATTGTACTGCTATATCACCGGATGGGATGAGAAACTAGATATATGTACGGTCAAAATCAGATATGTTTGTATGTCTGTCTTATTTTCCTTTTCATGTTTTCGTTAGATTCACTTAGGGCTCTTTGAAACAGTGTAGTAAAAATGTAATAATAATAGAAAAACATAGGAGTAAGATATGACAAAATATACAAAACAGAAGATTATAAATCATTCGAATTTTATATAATAGGAGGTTTGGAACATAGGAAATAAAAAACATGGGAATTTTAAAACGAACAGTAATCCAATGGTTTAGTCTAATTGAGCATACTTTCGGTGCTCATCCATTGGCAACGGGTTCACACGAACAACACCGGTCAAGATGACCTTTAGTGTTCCAAAGACATGAATAGTGCTCAAAACCTTAGGAATTTGAATCCATTGTTCCAAAGAAGCCTTAGGCTGCATTCCGAGAGTTTGTAGAACGTTGTGATCTTCAAGACTTCAAGAAAGAGTGCCAGCATGCTGGCAAGTGATTAACCAGTTCGTTTCAAAGGTTTCCTTCATGCTGATCAGGAATTTGCTACGATGCTAAAGGATGATCTCATCCAATCACTCCTGGCAGTTCCCCCTCCTAATGAACATATTTTTTTGCTGATGTCTCTTGGTGCATGCAAAGCACACACAAAGCACACATTCAATGTGCATATATATCCATACATCAATCAATAAAGGACAGACGAGATTTCATTCTCTCAATGTCACAAACTCCATTTTAAACAGAATTAACAAGAAAACAGTGTCTGAAAGGGAGAAGGAACGCTCACACTTGTATAAGAATGAACATACAACAGCATCCTCAGTTGCGGTTTAAATAGCGTCGCGAATACATCAACCCCGTTTGGAGTTTTGGACAAGCTCGCAAAAAAAAAACGCACTCAAAATTGGCTCTGGACACCGAAAGCGAAGAGAGCCCCCCGCTGCTCGGTGTGCACTTCCCTCCAGAGCATGCATGCTTCAATCTTTCAGTTCGTACAGATACAAGATTACAAGTGGGCTCTGAACTTATGAACCCTGCAGCTAGCAGTGACTGTCAGTTATCCTCAGCATGTTTCCATTCGGGAAAGAAGGAAATTTGCTGCTGGATCTGAGCCTGAGGTCAGATCAAGAATGCTGGCAAAAGCTTTCGGAGGCATAGGCAAATGCAGTCATGCTCAGGTAAGGAGGTTGGCAGGTGCGTCCGGAGCCCTACGTGAATGAGCTCCGAGAGGTTCGTCCAGCTGCATTAGTGCCTTGTGTGCTGCCTCTGAAAACCTGCTCCCATCCGGACGTCTGATCACGCTTTTCATGGGTTTATATGCGAATGTGCTTAGATCAGGAGGGCTGTCTTCAGTGCACATAGCTTTGCGTGCGCTTCTGCTGTGACCAAGACAGCCGATGGTAGTTCTTGTTGGTGCATATGCAAATGTTCTCAGATCAGGAGGGCCATCAACAGCGTCTGCAGAATTATGTGTGGTCTTCCCTTGATCAGGATGAGCAAAAGAGGTCGTACGCCGGTATGCAAATGTGCTCAGATCAGGACTATCGGCCATGTTTGTAGCATCACTTGAGAATCTGCTTTGTGAAGGAGGCCCTCTCGCAGTCTTCTTAGCTGTAGAGCTGAACCTCTGTTCTGGAGGTCTGAGAACCGATCTGAAACAGAATTAACCATGCTATATTACCTCAAAGTTGTGACAAGTAAATTCTGTGAATTTGGTGGAGTTGAAATTTCTGAAACGGCATACCTCACAGGAAGAGTATTCTTCACATCCTTTAAAGGAGCACGAAGGCCACTGGCACGAGAGCCTGCGTATCTCATAGACGATATCAGCTCAGCAAACTTATCCATTGATTTCTCTGCAATGCCACTGTACTCATTTACATGAGAAACATTGCATCCAAAACTTCCTTCAGCATTTGTGTTGATACCATCAAGGGAATCAGTGTCACAGCCTGCGTTAGTTTCAGACATTCACAAGATTTCCCTCAGGACCAAATATAGGAAAAGAGCACATTCTCAAACATGGACAGAAGCTTCTTTTGTTTTTGGAGAAAGTGAGTTTCTTGTAACCCTCATATTATGATAGAAAAATGAAACACGAGACAAGTGCACATTCTCAAAGAGAGAATTAGAAAAACATAAAAACTAGGTGGAACTATTACCTTCATCAACAACCGGTGGACTCTCGTGAGTAGTGGGTTGAAAACTTTCCTGCACAAACAGTACACTCAAGACCAGATAGTACAATGATACAAACTATTAGCAGCGATCTGATGACAAAATAACAAGTAAAAAACAATTGCTTACATCTTCAAAACTTTCGAGATCACTAAATTTTCTTCTCTTCAATAAATCTCCAGTGTTCCTTGGTTGGTCTCCAGAAAGAGTCCAGTTACCAGTCTCGCAGTTACCTCCATCATGGATCTTGCCTTTTCCTTTATTTGTGTAAACCCTTTTATTTGCTGTTTTGAAATATGAACCTACAGTAATATTTCTATCAGCAGAGACCACACTTCTTTTTTGAATATAATGTGGTGCAGCTCTGGATGGCTCTGCGTTGTGTGAATCTAAAAATGGATCTGATATCCCAGGCAAATTCCCTAGAAAACGAAAAACAGACGCATATAAAATCGATACCAACATTCTTTTGGTTTTACTTGGATATGACAGTACATGATTTACCGATCAAGTCATGCATCAACTACATAAAGTAGAGATCTTACCATCTAAGCAAGAATCTGCCAGCATTGTACTTCTGTTGCAGTTGTTGACCTCAACCTGAATAGCAAAGTAAACTATAAGGACGACTAAATATGATTGTTGTAGAAAGAAAGGACTAGGAGAACACTGGACATGAGGCAATAAAGAAATGTGAAATGCCTTTGTGTCTTCCATATCTGTGTCATCGGGAGGATCACTACCAATATCACAAGAGCTACACTGGGGTGAAACACTGGCTAAATCACCCCGAGGGAAGTCACAGCGGACATGCTCAGAACTACATTGAGAGGCGGTATTGATTGAATCATCCTGAGGGAAATCAGAGCTAATATGCTCAGAAGTACACTGAGAAGCTTGAATGTTATTTTCTGGCAAGGAAAGATCTTCAATTGATTCAGGGGTGCTAGAATCTTCAGTTCTGGGACTGGACAAAGACCCATTCAGTATTTGTTGCTTAGGCGTAACTTTAGGTGCCCTGAACTTCCGTTTCGCCTCAAGCGAAGCTAAGCCTTCTAAGAGTCAAGGATTCATCAAGTGGACAATTTAAGTATTGTTTACAAAGGAAGCTAAATAATCTAATAAAATAGCTAGTATGGACAACTATAAATGATTTTTTGGGGGAAATATAAGTTGTTCTTAATTGATCCTATGATTGGGAACCAGAAAGTACCAGGACCAAAATATATAATCCAAGGCCCTCCCATAATATAGGCTGCAGCAGTGAGTGGTTCACATAATAAACTTGAATGATATATAGTTTTATGAGTTAAACTAAAATTTGTTGAGAGGATACAAAAGTAATTTGTCAATATGTTACTTTGGACAGGCAAAACAAGCCTCTTCTTTCCATTTGTAGGAACAATGGACTCTCCGATCGGGCGCACTTTATCAACAGAAGGTGCACCACTCTCTGTTTTTATCTGCAAGGCATACATACAAGTAAAACCGATATAAATTATCAGCAAGAGAATCCAAAAAGAGTATAATTGAATGCTTGTATCTACATGACTGCATAGTAACTGCGTGCACGCTCATAAAGTCATAAACTTTACCAAAACAGTACAAAGGCACTTCAAAGGGCTACAAAAACATGTAAAATCATGATCACTTATAATCTACTTTATTTTTTGTGAGGAACCTATATCTTTATTATGCTCTGGCTTTTATCTTTTTTTTCTCTACAGGACTTCTGTAATGATCTGCTCAAAATGAACTTACAACCATGTTCAGAAGCCCCTGGTTTTTATTTGCATATTCATGTAATTATGTCATCATGTTTTGCTGCGTTGTTATGTATGTACATATGCAAGACAAAAGCAGAGTGGGATGAAATAAAACAAAGCAACATCAGAAAACCAAAACAACCAAGGAAATAGATCTGTAGTACCTCAAATGGTTCCTTGGTAATCGGATCAATGTTTCCTAGGGCAATGCCTTTTGCAACAGTCTGTGGTAGCCATGTATAAACCAATTAAGGAAAATCTCCAATGCATGAAAGTTGAGGTTCTTCTGAGAATAACACAATTTGGAACTACTTAGAGATAAGTTGGCATCGAAACTCAAAAATCTATTTAGCTTACTTTCTAACTCAAGCTGTACAATGGCCATTAGACATGACCAAAGAAGAAATTTATCCTTAAGGTATATAAAACAATGGGTTGTCATATGGAAGAGATTTTAGCGTCTATTGCACAAATATAACTATATAAGTTTGGCAAGGATATGGGCCCAAAAAGTCCAAGTCTTCACTAATATCGTGGGGAATGCCCGACAGATGAACAATATCTTCTGTCACAGGGTCATAGACCCTTTGGAATTGAAATGCCCAGATTGCCTTTCTGAAGTTCTCTTCGTATTGAGGTGGAACAGAAACAGCACTGTACCTCAGGTGCTTGATTACCTGAAATTATACAAGTCACTCGCTTTGCTGAAATTTTTCTAAGAAATTGATTGCACACCATCACCCGACAAGCTCAGCAGTTACTGTTTATTGTTCTTTTGGATTATTGGTTATTTAAACCAAATTCTCATTTTGTGAATGCAAAAATAATGAGATGCCCACATCATGTGTTGCATATATGACAGCTTATGGATTGGGTAATGAAATAAGTACAAGACACCAGCCTCATAAAAGTTGAAGCAATCAATTGTCTTGTGGCCTTGCCTCCTGTAGTCATGTCTTAGTACTATATTCTGGTTCCACTATATAGCCTTCTCTTAGGTATCCTTTTGTAGGTTTTACCAACAATCTCAGACATTTTTCATGTTATTTCATGAATTAGTTCTTTCTGACTAGTCCTTATGTTAATGTTAGCGATACAGAGAAGACAGGGTTTACCTTCTCATGACTCTTAAGCTTTTGGATAAGTGCATGAGCTCGTTTCACACCCATCCCAGGCAATGATGGAAGATAGTCACAGCCACTTAAAATACACATCTCAAGTAACATTTGCTTCGTGAATCCATTAAAGTCAAGCTCCCTATTTCGTTCTAATCGCGTAATCTGGAATTCAACACCTTGTCCAAATCTGTCCATCTTGAAAATAATCTGCACATTGAAATAAGATGCATTTAAATTAGAGAATTGCAGCAAACTATTAAGACAAATCTAGCTTAGCAGCAAAATACTAAAGACTATGTTGAGCAGAAAGATAAATGCTTTAATATTATTCTTACTCTAGAACAGCCAAATGGTATCAGATCCGAATCCTCAGTGATTACAGCATCAACAAGTTTGTTTACAGACAAGAATGTCATTTGTGCATCAGCTTCATAAGGTGCAACAATATATTCAACCTTTTCTTGCTTCAGTACCTGCATTGCAAAATTTGAAACAACAATCAGGTAAGACAATCCAAATGTTCTTATTCCTGACTGAAACTACTTTAAATAGGTGGTAAACAATTGGTAAAAATACATGGAATTTGCATCTCTACCTGGATCAGTTCAAAAGCAATTCTAGGTGTAATGTCGACGGCTTTCTGATAACACTCGAAAGCAGCACGTGAATTCCCAGCATATTCATGCTCTCTAGCACGCTCTAGATTTTCTTTTCGTGACCTAAAGGATGTCATGCTTGATTGATTAGCATCAAATCCAATAACTCATAAAAAACATTCATAGTAAAGAATAGCTGAAATACAGTTTGTACTAGTATTACAACTGAATCATATAGGTCTAAAGCCACAGTTGTCCATAACTATAGCTAGATGTCAAACCTCAACAATCAATTGCTTTTAAGTTTTAACAATAATAAGGGGTAATGTAAATGTTCCTTGGCAGCTGGAACATGTTAGGCTCTTAGTAACGCCCTAGCAAAGAGCATACCTTGCACGCTTCGTCTCTTGATCACCCTTCATTGGCAGAAGACCACCGTCAAATACAAGGATTGGTTTCACGCCATGGTGCCGCAACATATTAACCCGATGCATGCAGTACTCAATATGCCTGGTTCAAACTCCAGAGGGGAAATACCATGGATAAGTCTATAGTGCTCAGCTCCAGATGATAAATGGTAATAAAATTGGAATTGTAAATCTACAGCCCTCTGCATTATGATTTCATGACACTCAAAATACAGAAGCATTAGAAGATATCCCCATACAGAAAAAAGGCAATAACACTAATTTGACATTTACTGAACTATTCATGTCTAATTGTCTAAACTATTTCCAACAAAATTTTCACAAACAAAACAGTGAATTATCTGAACTAAAGGCAGTGTCAGATGCCAACAAAGAATCTCTCAAGAGTATGTGTATTCAATCCAACCTATACATACAAGAATCTGGAGGATAACAATATTCAGTAAATGTACTGCCGGTGTTAGGATGCGAAAAAATGCCCCGCATTTTAGTTCTTTACTCATGAGGCAACAACACAAACAAGAAATCGCCCCTCTATACACCCAACTAAAAACCTCGGGATATCTTATGAATCCGAAGCAAGATATGTCCTTTACCCGTCCTCCGAAATGGATTTCACCAATCAGGATCCGAACAAGAAAACCAAATCGAAAGAAATCCCTGGTTGGACCAATACTTACGAGCAGCTACCGTTAAGGTACGGGCTGAGTCCTAAATCCATTGGAAAGTGGTACATTTCCCGGATCCGTCGGTCAGGTTTCCGAAATCGGGTCCAAGAAAAGGGGAGCGCTGGAGCCGAACCTGGTGGTGGGTATGCCCTTGCAGAGGCGGTCGCCGCAAGAGAGGGCGCCCTTGTGGAGCCAGGAGTAGGTGTCGACGGCCACCGTCTGCCCCCTCATCACCTCCACCCCGATGGGCGCCATTATCGACTTCAGCTGCGGCAGCAACCCCTGGATCCCCATTGCCGCCTCTCCCTCTCTCCCTCTCTCTCTCTCTCTCTCTCTCTCTCTCTCTCTCGTCTCTACTTGTAGGTTTTCTTGGGAGTGGAGAAGGAGAGGGCGGGAAGCGACGGGTTGGAGGGAGCGAGCAGCCGCGAAGAATGAATTGGCGGAATCCTGCTCCCGTTTTTATCTCTTTTGATACCAAAATCAGTGGTCCAATCCAGGATCGATCCAAACCGTTGGTTCCCACATCGAACGGCTGCACGACAGCGTCACCAATCACGCGGTTCCATGTTGCCTCCGGGCGAACTGCTTACAGACCAGCTTGAGGCAGATGAAAATTTTTAAATAATATTTTAAAAAAATACAATTATAAATGTGCCCTTGTTCACACGAGACACAGGCTAAAGTTTTTTATATCAACTAGGTTAACACGAGAAATAACTAACCAACGGTTAACATCAGAAATCTCTATATTTTAAACCTCCACCCACCCATTTGCGGAGAGGCCTCTCTGTTCTTTGCTAATTTGTTAAACGTCCTGCCTATTTTCAGAAAGTTTGTGTTGTGTTCTCTTTTGCAGAAAGCCCCTTGCATTTTCTGGGAATTAGTTATAGGTGCGTTTGGGAGAGGAATACAGATTAACCCTTTCTGCCTGTGTGCACAGGCGAACTGTTGGGCTAGCGAGTTGCCGCCGATTCCCTCGCCTGGCTGCTCGCCACCGCTCCCAGGGGGGCGCTCGTCCGGCCACCGGAGCGCATGTCTATAGATCTGCATCGCCTCTCGCCCGCATGGCCGTTCCCCGCCCTCGTTCTTTCACGCGCCGGCTACCGAGCCGTACCTTATCCCTACCTTCACCCATCGGCCGACAGGCTGCCAGCCGTCGGTTGCTCCTTGCCCCCATCCTTGACCTGTCGACCGCCAGCAGCCGCACTGCTCTCCACTCCTACCCTCCGTCCGCCACCCAGATCTGTCGTCCCTTACCTCGCCGTTGCTTTTTCAAGTTTGGGTGCTTGTCGTCTCCTCTCAGGGAGCCGGTCGCCGCCGCCTCCCTGTGGCATGGCCACTATGGCCAGTGGTGGCGCCGCTCTGCGCTCCTTCCCTCTGTCCGCCGCCTAGATCTGCAGTCCCTTGCCTCGCCGTTGCCTTTTTCGGTTTGGGCACTCGCCATTGCCTCTCAGGTGGCTGGCCGCCACAGCCTCTCGGTGGCATGGCCACTGTGGCCGGCGGTGGTCGTCGATGAGCTCGAATTCTGTGTGCGTTCTGAGGTACATTTTTTCCTTGTGGGTGGGGCCCTACTGCGAGTTGGGAGTTGTGCGGATGCACTGTTCGGTGCCTCCTAGACCACATCGATGGTCCGTAGCTCTACGGTGAGGTTACTTTTCTTTACTGAATGGTGCTGTGTTGAGGCTTGCAAAGGTGCGTTGTATTGTGCTGCCTACTCCCCTGGTGAGCTGAACACAGCCTCTGTAATAAGCTATATAAGCTGCGTAGTGTGGTGAGCTCTCTCTCTTTTTCCATCGCATTTGCCACCTCGGGCAAATCGTGAGCATCTGAACACTTGGACAATGCTCTCTGTTCTTGCCTTTTCTACTTAGTATCATCCTGTTTATTTGCTTTGTGTGTGTATATGTTCATGCCTTTTCTGCTTAGTATCATCCTGTTTATTTGCTTTGTGTGTGTATATGTTCACGCTTTGACAGTGCCTTGCTACAAAAGGTCTACTGATTGGGTGAAAATGTTATTTTGCCAGGTTGGTTCTAGAGCAATGATAATAGCACCCACCTTAGTTGGCAGATGTGTCTATTGGCGGTTGTTTATATAATTGTATTAGGAGATCTTCAATGTTTTTATACTCTTTGTCACACTGCTATTAGCTCTTATAGCCATTTGTTTTGAGAGGTTGAAGTATTAATGATTTTTTTGTTTAAACTGTTTGTGACACCTTTAATGAATTTGTATGTTTGTTCCCCCATCTTGAGCACATTGTAAGCATCTGAGCACTTGAACACTGCTTCCTATTCTGTGCCTTTATGATTATGTGCTATGTGTTGTTTGCTTTGGTATGTTCAGTTTTTGAAAGTGGTGTGTGTTCAGTTTTAGAAGTTCTTTGTTTCTCGACTTTTGATTATGTGCTATGTACTCTTCTTGATTTTTTGGAATGATCCCAGTCATAAAAAATGCAAATTCTCTTGCTTTACCCACGATTGTCTCACATTGATATTTACTTGCTGCAGTTTGGTTTGCGTTCACAGCTTACCCAAGTGATCTGATTAGCTGTTTCACTCCATTCAGCAAAAGATAATCATTCAGCCTGTTAGACTACCCTCTGTTTCTGGACTCATGATTATGTGCTATGTGCTGTTTACTTTGGTATGTTCAGTTTTTGAAAGGGCCGTGTGTTTAGTTTAGAAGTCCTCTATTTCTCGGCTTCTGATTATGTGCTATGTACTCTTCTTAATTTTTTGGAATGATCCGAGTGATAAAAAATGCAGGTGCTCTTGCTTTACCCATAATTATCTCACGTTGATCTTTCTTTACTGCAGTTTGGTTTGCGTTCACGGTGTACCGAAGTGATCTGATTATCTGTTTCACTCCATCCATCAAAAGGTAACCATTGAACCTGTTAGGCTTTTACTCTTGCTCTTGCTCTGTGAAATTTTGGCGAAACCTCTCTTCTAGGCATAGAGTTGATTAAGTACAGACATTGTTTGTCTTATAAGCACATTTATAGCTAATGCATAATCGGTTTGGTGCTTTGTTATGACAAATGGTCATCAAGTTTGGGTGTCATCATCTTTGTTAACAAATTGTTCATAACAATGGATGAGAATTGCACGTTCCACAGCTAAACATAGATTCTCTGGCTAACATCCTATCATTCTATCAATGTGTTATCCATTGTTTGTTTGTTTTACTTGTCAGTTTTGTTTTTGCACATGTACCTAAGGTAATGTCTAATTGATGCGTTGGTGTTTCTTGTGTTCTGGCGGCTTTGGTCTAGAGCTAGCTATAGCACTTCGGCAACAGGAGTTTGAGCACCAATCCCAGTTTTAACGACCACAACAGAACATGTTTCACTCCATCCACGAAAAGGTAACTATTCATACCCTTAATTTAGCTTTTGTTCTTTCAGCAAGTGTTTTCTTTTTGTTCGATTATTTGGTTGCCTAGATTTTTAGAGTTTTTCTCCTTGCGATTGTTAACGCCGGTTGTTCCTATGACTGTTTTTTCCTATTGTGCTCTTTTTTAGTACTTATGAGTAGCAGCGTAAATAGTAAGGCCGAGAGAGCACATGGAGGCCGTGCGCGAAGACATGTAAATATATGTTTTACCTCCCAGATAAGCCAACACACAAATCTACCTAGTGCCCATCAGATAAGTGAGATTCCAGTTGTAGGGCCTTCATCCCACCAACAGGAGATTGTTAGCAAAGCAAAGAAATGACATTCTCTTCTAGAATATACTCCTCTAATGGCTGCTTTCAATAGGCAGAGACGGACCCTCTTAAGAACAAAGCACCACCCTTGGTTGTCAGGTGTGTGCGATCTGTATGTTATTAATCATTTAGATGGTGCATGATTCTATGTCTTACACCTCACTTTTCTATAGTTAATGAGTAATAGACATCGGATATTTTTTAGCTCAAGATTTGCAGCCATATGGTAGTTCGTCGCATACAAGCAAAGACTATGTTAAAAGTTTAAAAGGTTAGTGTTATTTAGCTATTTTTATATTATGTTATATAGAAAAAATAAGGACTCTCCTGCTGGTTGTCCACATCCTCATATCCTGGAAGGTTTTATTATGGTGGCCCTTCACATGAATGTCCATATTGTAGTGCTATCTTTTGGTATCAAGAAAGAGTAAAAAGTATGACAGTCTTCTCGAAAAGAAAAATTGTATACAATCTATGTTGTAAGAGCGGTAAAATCAAATTGCCTGCTATATCTGTCCCACCTGAACCACTTTCAACCTTGCTAAATTTCAATGGAGATGCACATTGTAAGAGGTTCTTGAGACAAATACGTTCTTACAACTCTATGTTTGCATTCACTTCTATGGGTGCCACACTTGATAAGGTGATTAACGATGGTATAGCTCCTTATGTCTTTAAGATTAATGGTGTAGTGCACTATCGAATTGGTACTCTTCTACCTAAAATAGGAGCGTCGTCGAAATATGTACAACTATATATATATGATCCTGAAAATGAGATACAAAATAGACTCAATATTTTCGAAAATAATTGTGACAATAAAGATCAGCCTGATAGAGCAATAGTTGAGGCCCGTACCTCTATGCTAGATGCTGAAAATGAGCTTGTGCAACATTTTAGATTTGCTAGAGAGAGACTTTCTCACCATGGCAATCAAACACTGACTCTTCGAATACTAGGTTGCAATGCAAAGGACGAAGTTCAGTATAACTTGCCAACTAGCAATGAAATAGCTGGTATCACTGTAGGTCCATACTCAGAAACTGATTACAAATATGATGTCCTGGTACATGAAAAGGATCATGGCCTAAGACATATTTCTCCTCTTCATCCACATTACATGGCTCTACAATACCCGTTATTGTTTCCACGTGGTGAGCATATCTTTCACCTTGGAATTAAATATGCGGATTATAATGGCTCAGGTAGAAAATATGTTAGCATGCTTGAATATTATAGGTACATAATTCATTATAGAATAAATGAACCAAATCCTTTTACATGCTACGGTCGACTTAGCGATCAGATCGACGTCGATGTCTATTCCACTGTTGAAGCTAACAGATTGCAATATATAGCTGACCACCAAGATGACCTCCAAACAGACTCTGTGCAAGGTATCGTAGATGCAATAGATCGTGGCATCACTGACGGCGATTTAGTTGGTAAGCGTGTTATACTTCCTTCAAGTTTCACGGGTGGCCGAAGATACATGGTAATGAATTACCAAGATGCGATGAATATATACCGTGTATATGGACCTCCTGATCTATTTATAACATATACATGCAATTCTAAATGGCAAGAAATAGCAGAGTCGGTCCGTTTTGAGCTGGGCCAGCGACCTAGCGACAGACTAGATATGATTGTTAGAGTTTTCAGCATGAAAGTTAATGAGTTTATCACTGACATTAGGGAAGGCACAATATTTGGTCCTGCACTTGGTGGTAAGCATGCTTAATAAGATATAACTGAATTAGTGCACCTAGTATCTTATTGTCTTCGCGCTAACATAGTTTCCTATCTATAAAATAGTTCTGTACACCGTGGAGTTCCAAAAGCGTGGTCTACCTCATATACATTGCCTTACTTGGCTTGCAGCAAAAAACCCTAAATTGTCACCTGTTGTAATAGATGAGTTCATCTCGGCCGAAATTCCTGATTTCGATTCTGATCAGTTAGGCTATGAACTGGTTAATGAGTTTATGATGCATGGGCCTTGCGGTGATGCAAACCCTAAATGCCCATGCATGAAAAATGGTAAATGCTCCAAACATTATCCTAAAGATTTCCAAGATGAAACTATTATTGACGATCATGGCTTTCCTATATATAAACGTCGAAGCGATGGAAAATACATAGTAAAGAATGGTGTACAGCTAGATAGCAGATCTGTTGTGCCTTACAATATTAGGTTGTTGAAAAAGTACCAAGCTCACATAAATGTTGAATGGTGTAACAAATCAAACCTAATTAAATATTTGTTCAAATATGTAACAAAGGGACATGACAGAGCAAAATTTTACTTTGAAACTACTACACGGACCAAAAATGTCTCTCCAAATCATGATCTGGCTCCTCCGAATAAAATACTAGAATACATGGATGTAAGATTTCTTTCCACGTTGGAATCACTTTGGCGCACATTTGAGTACGACATACACTATAGAATTCCACCCGTAGAAAGACTGCCAGTACATCTCCCTGACATGAATTATGTGCAGTATGAGAAAGGTGTTAACCTTCAAACCCTGTTAAATTGTCCTGTGACTAGACGTTCAATGCTCACTGGATGGTTTGAAGCAAACATAGAGCATCTAGAAGCACGAAATCTAACATATTGTGACTTTCCAAAGGAATGGACCTAGGATAGCTCTTCTAAATCATGGCGAAAACGAACCCCAGCACCTAAAATTGGTAGAATGTATTATGTGCACCCAACTGTAGGAGAGCTTTACTACCTACGTATGCTCCTTATGATTGTTAAGGGCACCACATGTTATGATGATGTACGAACATATAACGGTGTAGTGTATGTTACATTTAGAGAGGCCTGTGAGGCTCGAGGGATACTTCAAGGAGACAATGAATGGCATCTTCTTTTTAATGAGGCTATTGTGTCTGCGTCATCAAAACAGTTGCGTCAGCTCTTTGTCACTGTTGTCCTCTTCTGTTCTGTTAGCAATGTACGCTCTTTATTTGATAAATATTGGCTTTACATGACTGATGATATTCAAAAAACAATGGTGAGGGCACTTAAAAATCCGCGATGTGTGGTCGCAAATGACCATCTGCTAACTATTTTGATACATAAATTAACTGTGCTTTTTGGCGATAATGATGGAAATATCAAAGACTACAACCTTCCTGAACCAAGTTTCTCGTCACAAGTGCCTTTAGGTAATCGTCTTATAGAAGAAGAGCTCGAACATGATCTACTTATGTTGTTAATGCATGCTGACTCATTGATATCCCAGCTTAATGATGGCCAGAAAAATGTTTTTAATAATATAATACAATGTGTCGTTTCTGGAAAACCTGGTTTTTTCTTTCTGAATGGACATGGCGGAACGGGCAAAACTTTTCTATGGAATGCTATGATTGCAAAAATAAGATCTGCAAGCAAGGTTGTTTTAGCCGTTGCTTCCTCGGGTGTGGCATCGTTGCTATTACCTAAAGGGAGAACAGCACACTCGTGTTTCAAAATACCTATAGATATTAATGAATGTAGCCTGTGCGACATAAAACGAGACACCATGCTTGCTGAGCTACTAGAACATGCTGCTTTAATTATATGGGATGAGGCTCCTATGACTCATAGGCGCTGTTTTGAAGCGTTGGACCGTACACTACGTGACATCCTATCTGCAAATTGTCCTTCAAATGCCATTCTACCTTTTGGAGGAAAACCTGTTGTTTTAGGTGGTGATTTTAGACAGATCTTGCCGGTTATTCCAAAAGAATCACGCTCAACAATAAGTGATGCTTCAATTACAAACTCACAGTTAAGGAATCATGTCACATTGCTAAAATTAGATGTCAACATGAGGCTGCTTTGCCCTTCCCTTTCAGCAGATGAAAAAAGTGCTCTCGCCCATTTTAGTGACCGGGTTTTAGGTGTTGATGATAGGACATTGTCTGCTACGAAAAAGGACGGTGAAACTGATCCTTACTGGATAAAAATACCAAATGATTTGCTTGTTATGATCGACGGTGATAAAATAGCTGCGCTCTTTGCACTGATCTATACCGATTTCCTTGCTTCCTATAAAAATCCTGAATATTTGGCCTCACGAGCTATCATATGTCCTAACAATAAAACCGTGGATGAAATTAATAACTTCGTTATTAGCTTAATACCAGGTTATGCAAAAGAATATCTAAGTTGTGATACGATCTCTAAATGTCGTGAACAAATTCTAGACTTTGACATGTTATATCCACATGAATTCTTAAACACCATCAATGCAAACAACTTTCCTACACACAAACTTCTTTTGAAAGAAGGGGTGACAGTCATGCTTTTGTGAAATCTAAATCAGTCAATTGGATTGTGCAACGGCACAAGATTGTTAGTTGTCCAGTTAGGAGAATGTCTTCTGTGTTGTGTTATATTGACTGGCTCAAACATCGGTGAAACTGTGTACATTCCAAGAATTACACTTAATACATCCAACATAAAATGGCCCTTTACACTGCAAAGAACACAGTTACCGGTGCGTGTTTGCTACTCCATGACTATTAATAAAAGCCAAGGACAGACGCTAGACAAAGTTGGTGTATATCTCAAGAGGCCTGTATTTACTCATGGCTAATTGTATGTTGCTGTATCAAGAGTGACATCTCGGTCTGGCCTTAAGATATTAATTGAAAATGACGATGGCATGTGTGGAACAGAAACAAGAAATGTTGTCTATCAAGAAATTTTAGCTGCAACACTTCAACGGTATTATCTTTTCGTAAGCCTGTTTATTCTAGACACAACTTAATACTAACAAGTATGCTGATAATATACATAGCCTTTTATTTTACAGTCGTTGCCGCAATGACTTCATGCACCACACCATCAAACTTATATCTTGCAGTCGCTTTTGGGTCATTTTTTGAGTCATATGCAGTCTGTTTTACATTGTTTAGTCCATTACAACAGCTCATGTGGTGTCCTATATTACATGGTAATTTAATTATCTATAGTTGCATGTTCCTAACTGTTAGCACCTTCTTTCACTACCTAACGATGCCTTCTACAGGTTATCATGGCGCATGTTCTTATTTCTCAGCTTTATTGTGGAGTTGACAATAGGCCGATCCTTGCAAGAGTATCCTGGTTATGGGATTATACTGACATCAAGGATGACACCAAAATACTTCACATTGATCTATTGTTGGTAGATAAAGCGGTACAGAAACATAAACATAAATCTGTTAAGCAAAAGAATGGACACATAACTCTGTACTTATTGTAATCAGATGTTACTTTATTTTTTTAGGGGAATAGCATCCATGCTCAGATCTATCCACCCCACGTTGACAAATTCAAGCCCCTCTTAGTTGAAGGGAAGGTCTACTACATAGACTCATTCCGTGTTAAAAATGCTAATATGATGTATAAGCCAGTGCACAATCACTTGATGATAACATTTACTAGATGGATCACACTTGATGAGCGAATTGAGGTTTCTACACAATTTCCATCTGTTGTTTTTTTACTCGCGCTGTTTGAAGATGTTCCAAGGCTTGTGGAAAAAAATGAATATTTCATAGGTATGTCTCACCATCTGTATTTCTTTTTATACTTGATATCTCAATAGTTACAGCCTAACAGCCATTCAATTTGCATTTGTCATGAAGATGTCATTGGAGTTATCACAGAGATGTCAATGCCTGTCACACTACATCCCAAATCAAGGCAATCTGATAGCTTAAAGCGAAATGTCCAGATATGTAATGGCAGGTTTGCTAACTCTAACCTAATTGAGCATCCACCAACAACACATGTTTCTACATTCCTAACTGTAGTACCTTGTTATTTTTAAATATACGCTACTAGCGATTCAACATTAAATGTTTCGCTTTGGGGAGAACGAGCAACTGCCTTTGATGCTAATGCTATACAAAAAGCTGATGAGGCTGGCCCGCAGGTGATTATTTTTGTTGGCACGCTTGCAAAGAACTATCCTAACATAGGTATATAAATATATCGCCAACTAAATTTTCAGTTTCATCTACCGCAGAACGTAGGTTATCTATAAAATTGCAGGAATTTCATTGTCTGGCGGGTCAGCTTGTAAATGGTACATAAATCTTGATATACCTGAGGTCGCTGCTTTGAAACAAAGGTTTGTGCACCATTGAAATCATTTTTGATTATAGTATTGACTATACTACCTTCCAGTTTAAATTACACTTCCATATTATTGGACTTATATGTCTTCGACAGCATTGGAACAAACTACAAATGGCAAAATGTGTGGATGCACCTTCCTCTACAATTGAGAAAGATGATGCCGAAGAAAAGACACTCCAAGAGATTCAAGATATTAACCCTTATAAGTCAAAGGTACATACTTGCTACAAACTACATCCTCCTATTTAAAATAGAACATGTTGAGGCCATTCCATATTTTCTCTCTACAGGGAGTAAAGTTTATTGTGACAGCCACTATTGATAAAATTAGTAATAGCAGCTCTTGGTGGTATAACTCCTGTGCCATTTGCTATAAAATCTCTAAGCCTTACGGCTATACATATAGGTGCACCAGCTGTTACAACATAGCAATGCCAGTTCCAAGGTACATCTATCAAACCAGGTTTCATTTCCTCTCAGAATATAATGTGTGCAGCTTGCTATGATAGTATATAACCAAACATCAAATATTATAGGTACAAAATTATGGTCCTAGCATCAGATGGCACTGCTACTGCTAGCTTTATCATGTTTGGAAAAACTGCTCAGCGCCTTACAAAAAACCAGTAGAAGTCTTGATTGACCAGAACCCACCAGATAGTAATATGATACCAGATGAAATCACTG
>KE372028.1:585333-597972 GCA_000418225.1 Zizania latifolia
CGCCCTGCCGGCCACTTCGACCTACCCCGGCCACCGCTCCGCCCGCCCCACGCGCCCTGGCCGCCGCCCCGCTGTGCGCCTCTGCAATCTGCTGCATGCGTCTAACCTGCGCGCAGGAGAAAGAGAAAGGAGGAGGAAAGAGGATGCGTCTATCCTGAAATGGCGATGGAAGCCAAGGTTCAGTTGCCGGGAAGCCGAAGAGGGTTGTGTTTGTGGGGATTCCATGAGCCGAACACAGTGGGAAGAAGGAAAGGGAGAAGAAAGAGAAAAAAGAGAAAAAAGAAAGAAAGAAAAGAGAAAAAGAGAAAAAATAAGAAGAAATGTTTTTTTTTGAATTTTAGAGATTTTCTAAGATTAATTGGTCTGTAGCATACAATCTATATTTTTACTTTCCTTAATATCACGGGTTTATTATTTCATGCTCAGTTCAAATTTCATCTATTTCAATATAAATCTTAGAAACACACTTAATGAATTAAAAATAATAAACTGACTCAGAAAAATACTAAATTTTTACATGAGATAAGCTATGTTGCATTTTGATCGTAGAAAAAGTTTCAAGTTCAAACGAAGATTTACCCGTTAATTTATTTTTAAACCCAACTCATTTCTTCTTTAAATCCTAATTCGTCCCCGGATAATCTCTGACTTTCTTAACATCGTACGTAACAACTTTATCGAAATATTTTTAAATTTTTATCATAGCATCTATGTATCATATCATAATACCATGACAGGTCTCGTGTTTTTCAGACTTCATTTAATTTTTTTAGAATTAAAAAATCATTAAGCTCTATGTTGCCGATCGAGTGTCGTAACTTAGATTTTTCAAAATTTCTTTTAAAGTAGACAAGAACTAAAAATGGACTCAAAAATATGAATATGATTTTTCTATAAATTTTGGTTTATTATTTCAAGCACTTACGGTTCACATTTCACCTATTTCAATATAAATCCTAAAAACACATTTAATGAATTAAAAATAATAAACTGACACAGAAAAATACTAAATTTTTATATAAGATAAGCTATGTTGCATTTTAATCGTACAAAAGTTTTAAGTTCAAACAAAAATTTAACTATTGATTTGTTTTTAAACCCAACCCATTTCTTCTTTAAATCCTAATTCGTTCTCGGATAATTTTCGACTTTCTTAACATCATACGTGACAACTTTCTCAAAATATTTTTAAATTTTTATCACAACATTTATATATCATATCATAACACTATGACAGGTCTCGTATTTTTCAGACTTCATTTGATTTTTTTTAGAATTAAAAAACCATTAAGTTCCATGTTGCCGATTGAGTGTCGCAACCTAGTTTTTTCAAAATTTCTTTTAATTTAGTGTACAATAACTAAGAATGGACTCAAAAACATGAATATGATTTTTCTATAATTTTTGGTTTACTATTTCAAGCACTTGCAATTCAAATTTTACCTATTTCAATTTAATTCTTAGAAACATACTTAATAAATTAAAAATAGCAAATGGACCTAGAAAAATGCAAAAAAAATTACATGAAATAAGATATGTTGTATTTTGAGTGTAGAAAAATTTTCAAGCTCAAAATAAATTACAAATATCACATAGTCTCTTTTGGGTTTGCCAAGTTATTCATAACCATTGATTTAATTTATAATTTACTTCAAGATAATCCTTTCAACTTGTATGTAGACTTCTATATTCGTGGTGATTTGTGTGATGTGAACTATTACTTGTCACTTGTGTATTGTGATTATAAATTAAGAATTATATTACTGATGTTATCCGATAAATATCCGTAACCATATTCGTATCTGCTCCGTATTCGTATCCGATGATATCCGGAGTATCTGAATCTGAAAAAAAAATAAAAAAGATATGATACCACTGATATCCGTTTTCATCCCGATATGGTAGTCTATTATCTATACAAGGACACCCTAATTTTAGCAAATGCTTTTTATGCAATTTAAAGCTAGAAATTCTTATCTTGGTTAATATGTCAGTGCATGAGAATTCAGATTTGCATCTGCATATGGAAAATTGGTTCTCATATGTACCTGGAGAGGAAGGGAATACTGTTTATCGCAGAGACAGACATCTTGTTGCTTTCTGGAAATGACCATCTTGTTGCATCAGATAATCACGTTAACCGGGTAAATTGTGCCCATTTCCACTCTCACGGTATGATAGTCTATTTTTGTATTTCTGCTCCAAAATCTCGTCTAAAAAGCACCGGCATTTTTGTTTAAGGTGAAGTGTGAAATACATAGTGTTTTTTGTTTATCCTACATGTATAGCCCAAATATATGTGTAATTTGGGACAGTAGAATTATTCTATAGAGCTCATTCTAGCCTCAGTTTTTTCCTTCTATTCAATGATTGGCTTCAAAAATAGCACAATTTAGCATTATTGTACATATGGGCACATTTTTTTATGCTCGTTATCTGGGGATCATAGTAAAGTAATCTTGCATGATATCACTATGTGCAGAAAACGAATTGTCACTGTTATGTTCTTATCAACTTTGTATTTTGGAAATTAACTAGCTTCATGCTTTCAAGAATTAATTTTATTGATTAATAGGATTTCTGAAATCAATGTGGTTTTTCTAAAGACAACTACTGACTTATTCTGGATATGTTTGCATATTTACAGGGTCGTGGAGGACCTGGAATGATCCAGTGTTGGTTGGTCCCATTCTCTTTATCATCTACAAGTTTATGTTCATGCTTTACAATTTATAATCTGCTGATATTTATGTTCATGGATGCTAACATCAATCTGGAATCCTGCAGATGCTCAGAAACAATCAACTGGAACTTCTGCTGTAGGTGATACAAGTCTTCATCAGCCAGTTGGTCTTCCATCGGCAATACATGCTGCATCTGTGATGGCAAGTATTCTAGGAGGAGCTCAAACAGCAAATGTTCAAAATGGTTTGCCTGTCCAATATGGGCTTGGAAACGACCCTCTTACTCATTATTTGGCTGGAATGTCAAGGCACCAGTTGTATGAAATCATGTCTGAGTCGAAGGTTGTCTTGAAATCCTAAGCACTGTAGTTTGCTGAAGATTAAGAAATGGCCATTCAGTTTGCTAATGTATTTTTTATGACAGTCCCTAAGTACTCAAAATAAGGAACTTGCCAACAAACTGCTGCAAGGGATTCCGCAGCTGCCAGAAGCCCTATTTCAGGTTAGCTTTTTCTAACATTGATTCTAAAATTAATCAATTTATTTTTCTTTGTTATGATGAATTGGTTCTTAATCCATTTTTGTACACTAGAATATGTTTTACCTTGTGAAGTCCATGAGTTATCTAGATATTTTAGCCAAAACTAGCGCTTAATTTTTTGGCCATGCTTTACCTGTATTGAGACACTCTGTACACTCCACGTTTAGTGCAGAATTTTAGTCATGTTCTATCACTACAAACTGTCCAAATGCATATGATTTTTCTGGTTGCTGGAACTTTTATATGGTCCATGCTTGTATTTGCTCCCAGAACTGGAAGGCACAACAAAACCAGGTTCATGTGATTTAGTTGAGCACTTTGGCTTATACAAATGTGTGATTCGAAAAAGGTCAGCATATTTGCCTCGAACTCCATTGTTGAAAAAGATGGTATTTTTCCATAGCTGTTGCTTACCATATTTTATGCGTGCAACAAAAGTATCTTGTTTTTGAAAATTCTTCTGTACATCATTCAGTTATCAATTAGTATTGGAATAGAAGATTAAAACCTAATGACTTCGTTTTTCTCTCTTCCTATAATGCAGGCACCAATAATGCTTGGAATGGTGACACCCCAGATGGTATAGTCTGATTTTATTGAGCTTGAGGCTTTGAATGTCTTCTTTAATTCTGTAATGTACATATAAAACCTATGTTTTGTTCAAATCGCAGATGCAGATGGCAAAGAACCAACAGTCCTCTAGCTCCTTGGCAGTTGGCACAATCATCATCTCAAATAAGCGAACCATTTCCACAGCCAGACCCTACGATACCAATTATTCCAAGACCATCTTCAAGGTAAAACCAGTGCCACCAGATGATTACAACTTTACAAGCACCTGTTGCTGTGTGTCAACCAAGCAAGGACTGACCATCCTGTGCTGTTCTGAATTCTGAATCCTGATGGTTTCAGCATGTGGAGGTGCCGATCCCGGCGCCCAAGGACGGCGAGGTTCTGATCAAGATGGAGGCGGTCGGCATCAACGCCATCGAATGGAAGCTCCAGAAGGGCATGCTCCGGCCATTCCTGTCCAAGAAGTTCCCCTTCGTTCCAGGTAAGATATAAATTTATCTTCCAGTTCCAAGTCATTGGTTCATTTTCTGGATGTTTCAAACAAAAGAAAGGGACATTTGCTTCAGATCAAAACATGGTTATAAGTTAGCTGGTTGATACTTGATACTGCATCTCAGTTTTTTATGTGCTCTTCTTTCTTCTGAATTCTGAACTTTTAACATATATGTTCATCTAAACCAGAAATCAAGTCACAGCAACTTCTTTCTTTCAGAAAATAGCAAGATGAGCAACCCAAGAAAAAAGTTAGATTAGGTACCCCAGCAGCTCAATGAATTTCAGTTTACAATGCCAGACATGCCATAAAGCAGAGGTAATTACATCAAAGATTAAAATAGATGATACATAGCGTGATTGACTGATACACAAGCAAAAATTAATACCGAAATATGCTATTTCTTTGTTAGGTACCATTATAATGTGAGGTTTCACCATCATAAAGAGAAGGGTAATTAAGATAGCCTATACATTAGCTGTGTAGCTTCTTCAGCAAATTTTTGGGCCCTCATAATGGATGCAGGAACACCAGTTTACTTTTTTAGCTATGAATTTTATTTTTCAATGTTTTTATATTGTATTTTATCGAAACAATGACTACTCAGTAATAAAAGTAATAAAATGTAACTTATGGATGGGGCGCCTAACGGACGCCTCCCTGCCTAGTAAAAAATGATAGCAGCAGCAAGCGCCCAAGCAGCAGCGCAACACCGTGCAGTTCTAGCACAAAAGAGGAGTTCGGAAAAACAGGATGCACCAGCTCTTGGAGATTTGACCTCTGCACAGCTAGCTTTTAGAGATTTGACGATTTCTTTGCCCCAATTCTCTCCTTGTCTATTGTTGGTTAATCGATAGAAAAACTTTAACTCCTGTCAACCAATCAAGAGTTGACAAGAGCCTAACGGTCGGCTGTGAGTCCCTGTCGATCGTTGGAACATTAACAAGAGAGATATCGATGGTCTAACGATCAACAGAGTTCTATCTTGCAATTTTTGATAAGGCCCACAATTGTAATTTCAAAAAATATTTTATTTTAAAAAAATCGCGGCCGAGTGCCAGTTGGGTCGGAGCAGAATCCCACTCACGTGCAGCCTGTATTCTTGTTAGGCCGGAACGGGATTCCCACCACCTTGCGGCCTGTTAGTGTTGGGCCGGAGGGCACCACCAGCAGGACCGCCGCGCCGGTGGCCATCGCCGCTGCCGGAGACGGCACCCACCAAACGCCAGCAAGCACCTGCCGCCATCGATCGCCGGCCAAAAAGACAGATCGCAATCGCAAATGCCATGCCAGTTCGTGTGAAAGAAGAGGAACCGAGAAAGAAGAAAGGAGGCCGTCCGTGGCCGTGGCTGAGTGGCTCCATGAGCAATGAACTTTCCATATCCATTTTCCTTTCCCCTATCTGTATGTACAGTAAGAATACTCGTGCCATCTGACGCCTGAATAAAGAATGGAATCACAATGTCATGTCATGTCACGTGTCGTGTCGATTGGTTAGCCCGTCTGCTATCTACGTGGGAAGGGGCCAAAAATGAGCGCGACGGCGACGGCGACGGCGACCGCGGTGGGTATCAGGCCGCTGTGCGACGGTGCGCCCCGCCTCGGTGACCCGTTCACGTCGAACTGCCCGGTGTTCACGAACTGGTTCTTCCCCGACGACGTCGTCACGTTCACCGCCGTCGAACCTAGCGAATGAGAGACGTAAAATTGTCAGATGAAGAACAAGATGAATCGGTGGACATTGGTGGCCTACAATGGTAGAAAAGAGAAATCTGAGTGAGCTTACAGTCGTAGTCTGTCCAGCCCATGCGCATGTTCGCCAAGTCGTACACAAATATCTTATCCTTCAAAACGAGATCTGCATCAACGGGAGACCAAACAGTTAGCAAGGAAGCACCAGCCTTGAGATATTCTGATGCTTGGATCATCAGCAGATGGTTAACTGATTGACTGGTTATTTATGGGAATTGGCCAGTTAATTACTGTTTGCATGCAAGATTGTGTTGGGGTCAAAACACAGGATTAATCTTCCAAGCCCCAACACCCTTGAGAGGACTTGCAGGCTCATGCTTACCATTGATGTGATCATTGAGAATATTGTTCATCAGTTAAACTTTTTCAGACAGCAATGATGGAATGGTGGTCTACTGGTCTTAGGTCTTAATACTATCCGCGACTTCGACTTAGGCATGCAATCTTAACTAGCTAATTCAATCAAGAGCTTAATTCACTAACCTCCGAGTATGGTTATCTCTTGACCCTGGTTCCTTTGCCACCCAATACACCACAACACATTGTTGTCCTGAAAAGCATGATATGGTATTAAAATGGGCAGGAAAAATCTTTCCAGAAACGGTTAGCCCAATGTGCAGATGTTAGCAAGGGCAGAAACAAAAAGTTTGTGTTCTTACAATAGAAGCCTGCTGCAAAAGATAGTTCTCTGGCTTCACCGTCATCGCGACACCACCCATGAAGTATAATGTCACAGTAGGAAACGAGGAATCAACACTGCTTAAAAAGCAAAAAAACATCTGTAAATGATCCCACATACTGAAGAACAAGAGGTGCTAATTTCCTTCACATAAACAAGGAGAAAACCTGCTGGAAGTCACAAAGCATTGGTTCCCCTTGCTGACAAGAGAGCGTACAGATGGAGAGACTGCGGCAGTTATCTGCAAAAACAAACTGTGAGGACTAACATTCACATAATAAGGTTTAGTTTAATAATGTAGACTTATCACATACTGGTCATTCCAGAACAAAAAATTAAGTGTCCTATGAAGCTCAACATATTGGTCATTCCAGAACAAAAATTAAGTGTCCTATGAACCTCACCGCATTGACAAATGGATCGTACGCCCCGTCTGCGAGATATGCTAAAGTTGTTCCTGAATCCACAATCGTTCCTTGTGTATTTGATGTTGTAAACAAGGAGGAATCAATTGGCAGCTTTTGACCATTGACAACAATGCTCTCCATATTCAAATTGTAGTGAGGCCTACATTTCATTTTGAAAATAAATCATAAACAGCAGTTAGTAGAAAGAATTTAGGAGGTTGAAAATCAAGTTAGTCTTGCAGCAATAAGCAATATCGTTAGCCTCCCACACACAAGGTGAATGCATGTATATACACTACTTGATGCTGGAGAATTTTTGTGCAGACAAAAATTCAGCAGAATTCTGAAGTTCTACAATAAGTAATTCCAGTAAGAGAAACTCACTGTGATGGGACGAGTGGAGTATAGACTAATCCTGGCTCCACAATTTCACCAAGAACAAGAATGCCACCACCATTATCTGAACCTTTCAGGCAATGAGAGAACACCTTAGGGGATACCCCAAGAGAATTCAGTTGTGAGACGACAGACAACTGATGCTGTCCAAACCCGAAAATCCCATCAACTGCCCTGTCTGTCTTCGTCAAGTCTCCTGACTGTGAGTTACTACACCTGTTTCAAAAGAATTAACACATCCATGAGACAATGAATAAATTATACTGACCATGAGAGGCAAAAGAACTCCACTGTTAGGGTAATGACTATATAAAATGCGAAAAGAACCAACTTCGCACCTATGCAACAAACTGTCAACATGTAAATGGACCACATCACTAGCAAGGTTTCTAATAGTATCTTTAGAAAACCAAAATTTATTTAAAAAGATATCAGGCTTCAAGAAGACTGTACCCAAAAACAATAGAAGCAGAAGAATTGGCAGTCTGCTCATTTCCCATGACAGTGTCAAAATACATTGTGTCGGACACGTAGTACCCTGAGGTGCCACTTCCATCACCATATGTGAAAGTGTAACCACATGGGCTGCTTGAGTCTGAGGTCTGGCAGACTGCTTCTCCTGTTTGCAGGGCAGCTGTACACCTATCATCCGAACATGGTATCCTGGATGATGTTGATGAAGTGTCAGGATTGAAGAACTCCAACTGGATCTGATAAACAAACAAAGTAACAATCCATCAGAATGAGTTTCTGAACTGATAGGTAATTCGATCTCATGGAATAAAATGCCGCTGTATACATGTCATGAAGAGGAGGATAAGAGAGCAGAGAATGAGATGCCTCACATTGAGCCCACTTGACGTTGGACAACCAGTGCAAGGGCTGCACGCCACCCATAGGATGTCACTGCCGGTGTCAATCTGGACAAAATATTCTTTTGACGGGTTTCCCAATTTCACACGCGTAAAGTAGAGTCTGCAAATTCAAACAATCAGGAATTAGGATAAAAGTAGTTGCAAAAAGCTCTTCTAATTTCAAATAGCAAGCCAAGTTGCAAAATGAAAAATGGCATTAATCCTATAATACTTCTGATTGGTATGCACTAACTGCAATTGATAACTAAGTATTATCCAAGGATGTGTGCCCATTCAGTCCTTTCACCCCTGCTGTTCCACCCCTTCTTGCTATCTGCATTGGCAACCATACTTCGCTAATCATGGTATCATCTTACATAGACATGGCATTAATCCATCCTGCCCCTCAGTAGTAGCTAATTAATGCCATTGATTCCCAACATTTGCCATCTTTTAACAATTTTTATTTAGGACATGTATACTGTTATATTATATTATATCCATAATCATGGAAAAATTGCATCCCTCATATTCCCACTGCAGAATAGTATCCACTAGTTGAAGTGATAGCTCCAAAGAGACAAGCATGCTTATAAGACATATCGCAGCCACTCAGTAAAGAATTAAACACATTATAGATATGTAGTTGTATTATTGTAGCCTATGGCACAAAATCATCAAGTGGAATTCAGCATGATGGGAGGGTGAAAGCATATGCAACCCACATGAATTGCTGAAAAATGATTGCTTCTTTTAAGGCTAAGTGGCGATTAAAAAGTTTTGTCTAGCAGTCCATGACACATGGACTAGTGTTGCTAAGATATCTCTGAATAACCAAGCCTCTAAATTTACAACTGCTTCTGCACAAATTTTAATTGATGACGCAAACCACGGTTAAAATGTAGCTGAGGGGGACAAGTCCCAAACTGCAGCTTATGACAAATAAAGATATTGTTTTCCTAAGAAGGAATTGTCCTTAAGCAAAAGCAACCGAGGAAAATTAAAGAAAGCAGGTATTGTGGCCAAGGGAAACTGTGACAGGCAACCAGATCCCTGCAAACACACGATCCAGTAGAAGCAAAGCATGAGGCAATAAATGAATTCGTTTCTCTTTGAAAATGGAAAATGAACTCTTTTTTCCAGGTGAATGCATTTATTTTAATCGGAGAAAGCAAAAAAACATCAGGACCAGGCTATCGGATGAAGGAACAATTTTGTATCGACATTGAAACAAGATAAACAACAATTGTCAGAATTGTCGCATTGAGAAAAAGGACCAAGACGAATCTAACAATCCAAAAAGACGAATCTAACAGTTCAGCTAAAAATCGCCAAGCCTCGAAACAGAACAATAAGTTGTTTTGCAGAATGCACACAATATCTACCAGCAAAAATCATCGAGTAAGCGTATAAACACTTCAGGGTTGAACCTTCATCTGAGAAGCAGAGAGAACTGAAGCAGCCAAGCCCACGAATTACCGCCCACTATCCAAAACGAACTACCCTTGCAGGTACATGGGATCATCTACCCAGTAGAAGAAATAATCTCGGTTCAACGCCAAGACGAATAAACCCAGAGAAGTCCGAAATCTCCATGCTTACACCGATCACACACAACCAACCCGACCGAACACAACCAGACAAAGTGACAAACAAATGAAACAATGGAAAAAGCGAGGCAGCTCAGCTCACCCACCCGACCATGTACGGATTGGCGGAGCCCTCCACAGGGAAGTCCACCACGCCGGCGACGGCGGGCGACCCTCCGAGAAGCCCCCTCCTGCCGTGCCGCGCCCTGTCCCGCTCCTTCAGGTGCTCCACGGGCACCCCCTTCGGCGGCAGCGCGCGCTCCAGCCTCAGCGCCGCCGGAGACGGCGCCGCGTCCGCCCCCCCGGCGAGGACCGCTGCGAGCGCCAGCACGACGGCGGCCACGGCCACCGTAACCGCCACTTCCGGCCGTGGCCTCATCCTCGCCACCCGCTCCGTCCGTCTCCCCCTCGACGCGGCGAGGCGAAGGGAGTTTGGGCGCAAGAAGTCGTTTGGCGCGGCGGCAGGCGGCTGCGACGTGTGCGCGTAGCAGTTCGGCCTCTTTTGCGCTTAAGGACTCAAAACAGCCACGATTTCGCGCGGCACGATATATACCCCTCCTTCTGGACTCAGTTGTAAAATGTTAAAATTTCAGGGGTAAAAGCGGGATGCGGGGAAAAGATGACGTGTGGACTCGAAACATTTCTTCTCCTTTTTCTCGTCCCCCTCTTCGGTTTCCTCCCTTTCTTTCCTACTACTTTCTTTGCTTCTGTGCTGCCGGCTGCCGCCTTTCACCCAAGTGATGGGTTTGGTTTAGCTTCGATTTGTTTATTCCAACAGAAGTTTGTCACTTGTCACGTTGAATTTCACATCAATTTCAGAAAAAAAAACATTTACTGAATGCATTCATGCATATGAGAGAATAGCAAAAAATAGAGATGCTCCACCTAGTTAAAAGTATTCTCTTGCATCTTTGCTTTTAGCGTTTTTCACGCGTCCAATAGTAGCAGCCAAATCTGCCATGCCTCCAAACAACTGCATATGCTATGCTCACCCGGAGAGTTGACTATGATAGGAATAGGATAACTTGGTCGCAGTTTGGTAAGTTTCAACGATGATCTAGAAGGAAAAACATGAAACCAGCAGTTGATATGAATATTTACGTTTCATGGTAACTTCTTCTACGGGCAATCGCAGAATTCAAAAACAGTAGAGCACTGACATGCGACATCCACCCAACGATTAGAGCAAGTTCAATACTTTCGTGGCTATATAATTCATGCATTCGCTTCCCATCTGCACTAAACAAAAATTCAGGCGGCTGCAACCTGCTGCTGCTAGTCTACCGAACTGTTTTGATTGGACCAATCACGTTTCTAGACAGTTTGACGAGACAGCCTGAAAACAATTCTGAATCATTCTCCGTGTTCTCGTCAGCCGCCACAAGAACGCTGACTCCGTTCTCGATGAAACGTTTTAAATATGTGTAGATGAATCCTGAAATTTGAAAGTAACAGTAGATTGGAAAAAACGTAGATTTGACATGTGAAAATAATGTCTGTAGATTTATTATGATAAAATACTATTTTATTGTTTTTTCTTTCTAATTATTCACCGGTCACCAAGTATTTTTAATTTTAGTTTATTTTTAATTCTAACTAAAATCAATAGTCTAGATTAATCTTAAGTATTACCTCTTAAGGTAATGGGTGTACCGTAACAGACAAAATATATTAGAGACTATGCAAATGTTCAAAATATTATCTACTCACTCTGTTTCATAATATTATGATCTAGGACTGAATTTAATATTTTATATTTTATAGTACAATGAATCTGAACAGTACCAATGTCTATATTTATTGTACTATAAATGTCAAATCCGATCCTTAGGTTACAATATTATGGAACAGGAGAGTATTTAAGAATAGGGTAGGAGAAAATTTGCATGAGTGGGAGGGAAACGTCTGGCCTGAGCCATGAATGTTCCTACCCAATGATCAGGTTAGGAAGAAACCCTCGTGTCTGAACAATGACTTGGGCATCTTTGCTTCTTCGTTGATGGGGCAGGTAGAAATCTTCATCCAGTTAGGTGGCATGCCTTTGCTGGGAAGCTGCCGCCCTGCATGATGAAGTGGTTCAGACTGAATAAAATGAGAGATAGCTTTCCATGCATTGATACAATTGGTGCTTTCAAGGGTGTGTGTCAGTGTCATCCTTGATACTGCCACACGATTCTTATGATCTTGCCCCCAAAATGTTTCCTGCACCAAATGTGCGCTCCCTTAGATTTGATATGGATAGGTAGAAATATAATTCTCCCTCTTTTTGTTTTTATTTTTGCGGATGAAGATAGAAGTCAAATTTTAAGATACACCGAATTAATAAAGACCGTTTATTTTTATAGTTTGAATAACAACGATTAAAAAAATCGGTGTCTTCGATCTTAAGAGGTTTAACGATCACGATTAAAAGAAGTCAGCGTCTTACCTCCTCTAATAGGTCATCTTTTGTCTAACTAATGGCTGAAATTAATTTAATCACTTATTTCTTAAAGAGGTAAAATATGTATTGTAAAAAAACCTAGATAAAATTAATTATGTGGCTTAAGATTGGCTCAGGTACATAGACTTAGCTTTGATTTTGTCACTGATTTCTCCATAATTCGACATACATTGCATTTGGTTGAGTTAAGTTAAGTTCTACAGAAAGCACAATAGTGTCTACATGGAA
>KE372028.1:623311-635476 GCA_000418225.1 Zizania latifolia
TTTGATACTAAAAGGTGTAGGGGATACAGTAATTCATGATTCTTTTTAAAAATGGACTGGGTGCACCTCTTGATCTCTAATCGATTCTCCGTTGCTATCCTTAAATTGATACTTTGGAGTTTGGACGATTTTTTCAGCTGTGCTCTGCAGCAGTCGCACGCGTGGACAGGTTGTGGCCGATCAAGATTGATTAACTTCTGCCCATGGCGCTGCGGCTGCGTATGCACGGGCCGCGGTGGGTTAAAGTAACCGAGCGGTTACTGATACTCAGCCGAGTTCAAAATTTAAATTTAAATTTGAAAATTTTAGAAAAGTCTGAAGCTAACCGACTGGTTGCCGTCGGTCGGTTTTCGATGCAAAAGCTCTCCGTGAACAGGGTGCGCTGGAGACGGGGCATCACAATTAAGCCAAATCAATGACGATGATCAATCAAATCCATAAGATTGCCGTCGGGGATCATGAAAGCATATCTGACTTGTTAACAAGAACAGGGAGGGTAGTAGGGTACTGCTACTTTGATTATTCATTAGTCTCTTAGGATATCGTATGAAATTTGACTGTCTGATGTGTTCGCCTTGTGCTTCCAAACACTTTTGATGCGGCTCTAGCCAGTAGCCACATGCGTGATATTTGTGGCGGCTAGTGTATTTGGGTTTCTTGTAGTAGCTGAGAAAGAGGGGAAGAAGAGGACGTTGGTGTGATCAACCGCCGTCGGATTAGGACTAAGTGGCTGAGATCTGAGCTAAGGACATCACAATGTACATGAAAATGTGACCTTAAACATTAAATGTAGCCTTATTGTTAGCTTTATATATTGTGTGGTCACACCATAAGAAAAAAATCTTAAGGTGCACCCTAACCTTAAGGCGTGACCATAAACAATAAAGTGCTAATTTTTTATAGGTCTCATCATAAATGAGATCCACTTTAATGCTACCTTTTTAGTTTTTTTATTATGCACATGATAGTAACAAAAACTAACTTTTTATGCTCTCACCTTAATGCTATTTGAAATATAGCCATTATGAATACCCTCTATTGTCGCCAATGCATTGGCAGGTCCTAGCGTCGGGGAATCTGGATTTTAAAAAGTGGATTTCACTTAGGACATACTTTTTTTTCACGTTGGTTTCTCTAATTTTACGGTATTGTTTTATTTTTTTTGATTTTTTATACTTTATAAGTTAAGACCATTATAAATATAAATATAAAATTCTTATCAAAAATATTTTTTTACAAAAAATACCATACTATAAGTAGATAAATTTTTTAAGTGGCCAACAAGAATAACCATACAACACTTTTAATGGAGTTTTATGTTGGATCTTCTACTCTGTATTTTTTTTACTTTGTAACTCATTTCATGACTATTTTGTTTTAATTTGGATCCATTTTATTTAAAAATATTGTTATCTAGAGTAAACAACCAAGGAGACATGAGTAGTGGTTAAGAAAACGACAGCAATATCACATTAAATTTGAACTTAACAAAGAGACAAAAATACGTGCAAAAGTGGAAATATTGGCTGAAGAGGCACGATAAGAAAGTTTGGTAAAAAAATGAAGAGTCCAAAGTGAGATTTAAAAAATCATAACCTGAAAACTGCAAGAAGCAAGGCAAAAAGGAAAAAAACAAGGTAATAGTAGTTAGTAATTAGAAGAAATCCTCCCTTTTGGGAATCTTTCGGCTTCCCCAGCGGCAGGCAGCGGCAGCCTCCCCCCTCCTGTAGTCCTGTCTGCGGCCCCCGTCTCCCCTCCTCTCATCCGGCGCGAACCTCCGCCATGATGGACCTGGATCCCCGCCTCTACGAGAACGTCGTAAGCTCTCTCTCTCTGCAGATGCGCCCTTCTGTCTACCTGTCACTACTCGATACGGTAGTGTTTGCTGTTGCTAGGTAGGTTTTCCAGGAACCCATCTGCTGTATTTTTGGAGGAGGGGAACGAAGTAGGTGGACTGGTGAATTTTGTTTGCTTTAGGCGCTGGTGATCCTTTGCCCGTTTGTGTGCGAATTCGATTTTCCTGTGTGTCGATTGGATCCGTTTGGTGGTGAGGATAAGGTGGTTTATTTGATTATCGAAGCGCACGGTCTTCTCTCATTCTAGGTTATTTTTTGTGAAGAAAGATTGGGAGTTTTTTATAAGGTGGTAGTGCAAAATAATCAGTACTGTAACGATGAGGTTACTTGTGAACAAAGATAGGAACTTTGTTGACTGTTTGGTCTCTAGTGCAAAAAAAGGTTGAAATTTTTGTCAATTAGGATCACTGGGATCCAGCGAAATTAATGAGCATTCTTCTTATGACATAGGTGGCATGCCGGCAAGTGCGGTCTAATATTGCAGCTGTGTTCATTTAAGCAAGTATATAATAGTACCACTGTTGATATTTTCATTAAACAGAAAGTATTTATTACTGACATTTGTTGAGACCTGAAAGTTTGTAAATTTGGGGTAACACTAGATGTATATGGGTATCATCATACCTATTAAGGTACATACAGCAATTGACACTAAATTTTCATTTGGTTCCAGTCTGTCAGCGATAATGATGCCCGCAACATAGTGCTGTCATATCTCATGCACAACTGTTTTAAGGAGACTGCTGAGACATTCCTATCCAGCACTGGGTTGGAGCTACCTGTTGATTACACTGTGGATGTAGATAAGCGTAAAGGTATTTATTCGCAGGTCAACACTGAATCTTTTACCTACATATTTTTTGTGGATGTGTGATACTTGTTACGTTGTCCACCAAAAGGAGCTAGCAATCTCATGTACTCCGCTTCACCCCTTGACACGAAGGCTATAAGAATCAACGGAATACTGGGTGTAAATGACTTGTTACGTTACTTCTTTTGTTTCTGTTTATGAATGCTTCATGTTATTTTTGCCTACACAATCCTTTATAGCCTCCCATTTCAACTTCATGTTAACAGAAGTACTCACTTGTTGTTTGTTAAAGGTGTTGTAAAGCCAATACTCGTTAGCTGAAAGTCAATACTCGTTAGCTGAAATAATCTTTGTAAACCAACTGGTCAATGGAACTGCGGCATAATTTAGCCAGTGGGACATGGAGTCATTTCATGCACTGTTTACATCTAATGCTGCGTTTTGGTTTCTTTCAGTGATTTTTAGTTTGGTGTTGGAAGGGAATGCCCTGAAGGCTATAGACCTGACAGAAGAGTTGGCACCTAACTTGCTAGAGAATGATACGGATTTACATTTTGATCTCTTAAGTCTTCATTTCATTGAGTTAGTTCGTTCTGGAAAATGGTGAGCAGATACAGTTACTTTGGGACAAAATAATTGCGCCACAATGTTTACTTAATCTGCTGTTTTGACTGACAGCACAGAAGCTCTTGAGTTTGGTCAGAAAAGGTTGACACCATTTGGGAAAGTGCCCAAGTATGTTGAGAAGCTAGAGGTAACTTTTCCTAAACCTACAGAAGTTTGATTGTTATCTGTCATATGCTTATATAATTACATTAGACAAGTTTCAATCCATACAATTTTTGTCTGGTTATAAGGTCAGCACTAAGCAGTTTAGAGAATCAGGAATGATGTAAAATGAACCTTGTTGCCATTTCCTCTTCCTTAGTGCAAAAGGCCAAAAGCAAGCAAAATTTTGCTTTTCTTAAAAGAAGTCCTTTCAGTATAGTAAATTTAGTTAACCACTATGCATGAGAAACAGATGTATATTGGAGGAATACTTGCAAAGCAGCACTACCTGATCCACCTTCATTTTGCACAGTGTTGCAGCCTTGTAGTGTAGATCTGATTTGACATCAAAGCTCTTTTCTGCTCTTAGCTGGGCTATCATGCATTTTGTTATGTTTACTATATAGATTTAAATGTTGGCGTGACATTTGCATTGCATTTATTTAGTAATTGCTGGTGCTATATTAATAGTGCATTATATTTTGATGCTGTCCAAGTACCGATGCCTAGATGCCTTATTATCAACACTGACACGGGCATTACATTAAATAAGTGCAAGATTTTGTGAAAATGATTGAAGTAGAGATCACCATTCTTATTGGTTGGTTAATAATGCTATGCATGGAATACTATGAACAATCTAACTTTTGTTACATATATATAGGACTTTATGGCCCTCCTAGCTTATGAAGAGCCTGAGAAGTCACCTATGTTTCATCTACTAAGCCCAGAGTACAGGCAGAATGTTGCAGATAGCTTGAATCGGGCTGTTCTTGGTATGTTCTAAAATACTCTGTTTAGCTTTTGGTATGATATCATCTATTGATGATGCAATTGTTGTCTCTCTCATGATCAATGACAGCACGTGCTAATCGGCCAGCATATTCATCATTGGAGAGAGTGATACAGCAAGCGACTGTGGTTAGACAATACCTACAGCAGGAGGTTGGCAAGGCAATAACTCTATTTGTATCTTTACTCTTTAGTCTCATGATCAATCATGATTCCGTATGATTGCAACATATGTTGTTGAAACCTTTTTTCTCATATATCGGGAATATTGGTATATTTAGCTATTGGTGCGCTTAACGTCATGATGCATACATGACATTTCAACTCTTGGAACAGGACTCTTACCCGCCATTTTCTTTGAAGGCCTTTCTGAACAAGTAAGGTGCTACCAAGTCAGTCTTTGGAAAGATTGCCTTGGGGGCTTACAGGCCTCTGGATGCCAGCGCTCTTCAGAGTGTGTAAACAACCCTGCAGTTTACACAGATGTGTGAAAGCAAACGAAGTGATGCACATATTCAAAGAACCTCCTCTCCTATTGAACAGTATCATCAGTGGTGCACCCATGATATCATCTACATTGAAATAGGAATGTTGTATGACTATTGGTTCATCAGTTACATTTTTTCCCTTGACATCTCCCCCCTTTAGACGTCATCAAAGATGTACTCATGTACATTTTGGAACCTTGATCTGTTTTGTATGTTCGTGCAGAGATGTATTTAGTTTGAGCAAGTTTGCTGAATTGCTGTGCACTTGGTATGCCTGAATAGCCTGATGCGTGGTCCTTGGTCTTACAAAATATTCATGCGTTTTTTGGGCGTCCATTTCGTCGTATCAAGTGCTCGATCCAGCCCAAAAGAAAAGGAAAGCAGAGAAAGTGACAAGAACGAGGGGAGACGATTGTCGAAATTCTCTGGGAATCGAAGAAAAAAGAGTCCCGGCTTCTTTAGTTTTCCATCGTGAACACAGGGAATCATGCGCAGCTGGTGGACAGGCGAGAGCGAGCGGTGGCGGCCAAAAAAATTGCTTCTTTCCGGCGTCCATTTGCCCTCTCGTGTGTCAACCGGTCAGATTGGTGATCACCCAGGTAAGCGAATCGAGTTCTTCCCCAGTAGCTTTCATGTATTTTTCAGCCGTTGACACTGCAGTTGCTGCCAGCTCTGTGAATTGAGATTATGCTTGCTCTTTTCTTACCCACAAACAATTTTACTACCGGCTCCTCTATAAATAGGCAGGCGAGTGCTTCTTGTCGTAATAGTGAGCTCATCACTTGGTTTACCAGCTTATAAAGGTTTGCTTCTCTCTGTCAGGTGCTTGTGCTTTTGCTTGGGCGACAGAACATGGTAAATTAAATTCTCACAATTGTTCATGAACTGGTGTGTATTTATCTGCGTGTTTGCTTAATTGTAAGCATGCTGGCAAAAAGAAGGGATGGAATAGAAAAGATGGTTCTTTGATGTAGTGTTCGCTTGGGAAGGAACATTTATACAGAAGTATGTTTGGGGTCTTCCCTCTTCAGAACTACTGTTCTACAATTGTTCAGAGTTTGGCTTGTTTAACTATATTATATCTTTGGGGTAAACATTCACTTTCCAGGTTACACTTTCAGAGTTTCAGTAGCCTGTTATAAGATCAAAATAATGTCCTAAGTCTTAACAGAAGTACATATTTTGCGAAGAAGATTGGAAAATTGAATCAAAGCTTTAGTTGGCCCGGAGAGTTTTGTTGGGACTAGGAGGCATAACTCATAGAAGTATTTTCCTCTGCTCTGCACCTATGGAAGGATAATAGAAATCTTGTCGAGTCTAGAAGAGTACAAATATATTGATTTCAGTGGTAATAAATGATATGCATCATGAACACAATACGATAATACGCATATAATGACCTGATTTCATGTTCATTCTTCAATAGAGCTTCAGAGGATTCAACGAGAAGAACCCCATACTCGTCGGGCCGTGGGGAGGGTTAGGAGGAACCCCTTGGGACGACAGGGTGCACTCCACGGTGCGCCAGATCGTGATCGCTCATGGCTCGGCCATTGATTCCATCAAGATCGAGTATGACCTGAAAGGGAACTCAGTCTGGTCAGAGAAGCATGGAGGTGATGGAGGCTCAAGAACTGATCAGGTTTATCTGATACATATCCCCCATGGCACTTGAGCCCTTGACTTGGACATTTCAGTGCTCGTAGATGTGATAGATGATCAAAATTCTCTCTTTTATGCTACTTAAAAGCTAAATAGATTAAGCTAGAAATGCACATCTTGTTACAAGAATGTTAGGCTACAGGTTTGCAGCATCAGACTGACATTACCAAGTGTGCCGCTCCAACAGGTGAAACTCGATCACCCTCAAGAAGTCCTCACCTCTGTCAGCGGCTACTACGGATCATTTGGAAGCTACGTCGTCATAAGATCACTAACATTCGAGAGCAATCTCTCCAAGTACGGGCCTTTCGGCACTGAGCAAGGGACGCCCTTCTCGCTCCCGGCGGCGGTCAGCGGCAAGGTCGTCGGCTTCCACGGGCGGTCCGGGCAGTATCTCGACTCGATCGGCTGCCATTTCAAGAAGGAGAAGAACGCCAGTCCGTCGTCCAATGCGCCGTCGGCGCTCCGGAGCATCACTCGACCTCACGACAGGAATGGCCACAGGTACGCAGAGAGCAATGCCGGGTACGACATGGTTCTTGCCGTGAGAGACAGAGGCGACAGCTACAGTGTCCTGGCTAGCAATAGCCCGAAGGAACTGCGTCCTAACCCATCATCACAGGATGCTACTCTCTGGAACAAGGTAGGAGAAATTCAGAAACTTTCATGTAGCTACCCCCTTGCTCCAGAGTTCAGAGTTCTTCAGAATTGTAGATACTGTAGCTGCAGATACATTCAGAGTGTGAAATTTTGCTGTACTGTGCAGATGGTGTCATTGCCTAGTTTCTACTCGGATAATGGAACCATGACAATTACCACTCCGGTGAGATTTGGTCCCTGGGGTGGAAATGGTGGCACCATATTCGATGACGGCATATACACCGGGGTGCGACAAATCAATCTAACGCGAGGATTGGGGATATCCTCGATGAAGGTCCTCTATGATCGAAATGGGCAGGCTATATGGGGTGACAAGCGTGGAGTCAGTGGGGGAGCAAGACCTGAGAAGGTGATGCAATTGCTGAATTCCAGCTTCTGAAAATTACTGCACTTCAGCTTCAGACCTGTTCTGTACTATCTGATGACATGAAGATCTTGTGACAGGTTGTGTTCGACTTTCCATCAGAGATCTTGACTCACATCACTGGCTACTTCGGCTCGACGATGATCATGGGGTCAACGGTGATCAAGTCTTTGACATTCCACACGACGAAGAAGAGCCACGGGCCATTCGGGGATGAGCATGGCACGTTCTTCTCCAGCTGCCTGACGGAAGGTAGGATCGTAGGGTTCCATGGCAGGGGAGGATGGTACATCGACAGCATTGGAGTCCATGTCCTGGAAGGCAAGGTGTTGTCACAGAGAGCTGACAGAGCGTTGACCGACACGAGCCCGTCTCGACACGCCGACATGCTTGCAATAGCACAGAGAGAAATAGGAGATGAGGTAGATACATCCTTTCTGAAATGCTAGCTGCAAGATGCATCAACTGCATTTTCAGTACATCTCTTTCAGTGCAAGTAGTGGTAATGACCAAGGAAAAAAATGTGTGATTTTTTCATTTGTAGGTTACATATGGTGTGGTGAAAGAACCAATACCAGTAGGGCCAGGACCTTGGGGTGGGGAAGGAGGCAAGCCATGGGATGACGGCGTTTACACCGGAGTCAAGCAAGTCTACATCATGAGATCAGATTTCATCGGGTCAATACAGATCGAGTACGACAGGAGTGGGCAATCCATCTGGTCTACAAGGCATGGCAATGGTGGCCAGATCACACACAGAGTGAGCTATACACCGAAGCAGCTCACTTGCAACTCTCTTTTCCAACACATGCATAATGATCCGACAAATTTTTTTAGATAACATAATGCAACAATCTAGTCTGGTGTAATCAGAGCTTAATAGGAGCTTAATCTTTATGATGCTGTCATGCTGATTAACTGTTCACCAAATGCTGGTGCAGATCAAGCTGGACTACCCACACGAAGTCGTGACCTGCGTATACGGCTACTACAACACCTGCGTGGAGGAGGGGCCAAGGGTGCTGAGGTCGATCACCGTCGTCAGTAGCCGGGGGAAGTACGGGCCGTTCGGCGACGAGATCGGGACCTACTTCAGCTCAGCTACGACGGAAGGGAAGGTGGTCGGATTCCATGGCCGGAGCGGCCAGTACCTGGATGCCATTGGCGTGCACATGCAGCACTGGCTGGGAGACAAGAGGACTGCTGCCCCCAGCTCTAAGTACTACATCTCCAAGTACCTGTTCTGAGCTCTGCTAATGGTGTACGTGACGATTTGTTCTACTACTTAAGAGGAGTTCTTGGTTTCGTATTTGAAGCATGATTCAGCTCGCCGCGGAGTGTCGTTTGATTGTTGATTCTGAGTTCTGAATGAACCAACCTGTTTGTTTGTTCTAGTCATTTTCTATTGAGAAGCCGTGGAGTATTCCAGATGTATGTGTTCTTTTTGGGATAAATGTGTGTGTTTTATGTGTCTGGATCGCCAGACTGGAGGTTTTTATGTGCCTAATTATAATTATTATTTAAGATGCCTATATTTTTTCCGTCTAACATATTCTAAATCGTTAATAAGCTGTCCCAAAAGGGACTTAATCTTTATTTATGGCATAATAGATCATGAAAAAAACTTTAGTGATCACAATTTTCTGGTCATGTTTTGTTTAGGGTTACGTCCGCTCAGCGTTGCTCCGAGCCTCCGAAGTGGAGTCGATTTTGCTGAGAGCACTGTGTTATTCTTGATTTCTTTCGCTTGTGACATCAAAGGCAGCATGTATATATATGCATGCTTGCATCATCCTTCGTTTCAGAAACTTGTAGACTAAAAAACAACATGAGAGCATGATGCTTGATGCGATTTTCAGAATTGCTGCTTTATTTGTGTGCTTGCTGCTGGTAAGCAAGCAGGCGATGCCGTTTCTCAAGCCCAACTTGGCAGACGGAGCAATGCAAAAGGATCGATGCTAATTTGGACTCTAGTTGTGACACACGTTGCTGATCATATCGAGATTCAGAGAACCGGATGGTGAAGTGGGTGAGGAACAAGCAGCTGAGCAAGTGGCCTGTTCACTATCAACCAACCAACTAGCTAGTACTTTCTAGCCTAGTGGCCACTCACTCACTCCAGTCTGGTAGCTCGTACTGCGAGCCGATTTGCTCGGCTGAAAGTCTGAAAGGATGGATGAACCTTGCCAAGCAATCTGGCACAACAGGATCAAACTTATATTCCACCGATCCATCTGACACGACGCATCAACGATCGATCGATGTGCTCGACTCCTGCTAGTGTTCAGAATGCCGGTGACGAACGTTCTTGAAGATAAGATATTGTGTGCCTCAGAAAAAGAGAATTTTCGGAGCGCGGCAAAAGGAATCGCAGGGCCACGTCCCTGTCGGATGCGTTCGCTCTGGACGGTTGCTGTGAACTCTCCCCCTGGATGTGATCATGTGATCATCTTAAGGAAGAAGCGAATGATCGAATCGAAGGAAAAAGAAAAAAAAGAAAGAAAGAAGGAAGGTGAGAGGTCAATTCACTACCACAAAAGCAGTCTTTAGTGACGGAGCTTTACTGACAGATAAATGATACGCGTCACTAATATATTTTTAGTGACGGGCCGTTTTGGATGCGTCAGTGATGCTGTCTTATTAGTGACGGGTCATATTACCACCAGTCACTAGAGATGAAAACGAATCGGATATGGACGGATATTAGTGCTATCATATCATTTTCCATATTTTTTTTTGAATTCGGATTCGGATTTGGATACTCCAGATACGGAAACGGATATTATTGGATACGAATACGGTTATGGATATTTATCCAAAAAAACTGTCTAGTAGATAATAAACATTCTCCAAATTTAGAATTCTTTAGAATTCCAAAATCTTTTAAAAGATCCCATTTCTTTTCAAATCTTAAAGAAAATATAACATTTACTACGGAAAAACAACTCTTTGTCGAGTGTCCAGCTTTTTACCGAGTGTATTTTTTGGAGCTCGGCAAAGAGGGTTGTTCGCCGAGTGTATTTTTTTGAGCTTAAGTGATATTTGCAACTTGATTTGAGCTTGAAAATTTTTTTACACTCAAAATACAACATATATTATTCCATATAAAATTTTTGTATTTTTCTAGATCCGCTTGATATTTTTAATTCATTAAGTATGCCTCTAAGATTTAAATTGAAATATGTGATATTTGAATTGCAAGTGCTTGAAATAATAAACCAAAATTTATAAAAAAATCATATTCATGTTTTTAAGTCTATTTTTAGTTCTTATCTACTACATTGAAAGAAATTTTGAAAAATCTAGGTTACAACACTCTATCGGCAACATTTAGCTTAATGGTTTTTTAATTTTAAAAAACAAATGAAGTCTAAAAAAGACGAGACATGTTATGGTGTTATGATATGATATGTAGATGCTATGATAAAAAATTAAAAATATTTTGAGAAAATTATCACGTAGGATGTTAAGAAAGTAGGAGATTCTCCGAAGACGAATTAGGATTTAAAGAGAGAATGTGTTAGATTTAAAGACAGATCGTCGGTTAAATCCTTGTTTGAACTTGAAACTTTTTCTATAATTAAAATACAACGTATATTATACCATGAAAAAATTGGCATTTTTCTAAGTCAGTTAGCTATTTTTAGTAAATTAATTATGTTTTGAGGATTTAAATTAAAACAAGTCAAATTTGAACTGCAAGTGCAAGAAATAATAAACCCATGATATTAAGAAATTTGTGGTTTTGTATTTTTTTTAAAAGAAGCAGGAGATCTAATGATATATTAAAGAAAGAAGAGAACAGAATACAGAGGGAGTTCCCTAGGGTTCTCGAGAGAGCCAACGAGAAACAGCACAATGTATCACAACAAAAACAAAGGTGTGAGGGGCCTAAGGGATGCTGCCCTCCTGAAGGGGAAAAAGACCACTGATAGTATGATATCAACTACCAACGTCTTGAACAATAAGATGGAAAACCTAAAGCTCGGAAGATGGGATCTGTTAAAAATGCGGCGGTTTCTTTCCTTCTAAAGGTTATAAATAGTGTAAACGAAGATGCCATCAAAGGCTCGCCGTAGGGGCCCTGTGGCGACGCTAGAGATCGATCGCCAATGGAAGGATATGGAATTGGCCTGAGTGAAGGAGGAGTATCCCGGGACATCTTGCCAAGTGGCAATAAGACGCCAAACCTCTCTCGCAAAGATGCAGTTGAAAAGGAGGTGTACAACCGTTTCGTCAGCCTAGTCGCATAAGCTGCAGTATTGCCCCCGAGGCCAACCACATTTTGCAAGGTTGTCCGCTGTCAGTATTCTTCGTTGAATAGCAAGCCAAGCAAAAATACGACACTTTCCTTCTGTGCGAACACGCCAGATGAGGGAAGGCCAGGTCGGGAAAATAGAACCTGCAAACTGGATGGTGTAGGCTGATTGTGTCGTGTACTCTCCATGGGCCGTCCAACGCCACTTAAACTGATCTGGCTCGAGAGGGTTCCTGTGATGGCTGTTTATCAAGGCCCATAAGGAAACAAGATCGGCCACTTGAGGAGCTGAAGTGATGTGACGGGCAATACGGAGCCAATTGGAGTTGTGAAGCTCATATTCCACAGACTTGTTTTTCCTGGTCGCCAGGCGAAACAGATTTGGGGTCAAATCTTTAGGGGCGCAACCATTGAGCCACCTAGAGCTCCAAAAGCCAATTCTGTCTCCTTTCCCAACCTTGATTTCTGTTGAGGCATCGAAGAGGTCTTTATCTGTGGGATCGATG
>KE372028.1:674925-689749 GCA_000418225.1 Zizania latifolia
TGGGATGTGCCCTGATGGCCTGAAGGAAACCGCCAAGGGCATTGTGAAGAAATGTGATGGTTTGCCTCTTGCTATTGTTGCTGCAGGGAGCATGATGTCCAGGAAAGAAAGAACAGATACTGCATGGAGGCATGTCCTTGCCAACATTCAGAAGGACATAAGCAATGGCGAAATGGAAGTTCAGCAAGCACTCCTTTTAAGCTATATGGACCTTCCACGCCCTTTAAAACCATGCTTTCTACTGCTCTCTGTCATCCCATATGACTCAGAAATCTCCAGGAAGAAGCTGGTTCGATTATGGATTGCTGAAGGTTTTGTGAAAGAGAATGTTGATGAGACACTTGAAATGACTGCAGAGAAGTACCTGATGGAACTCATTACTAGGAGCATGGTAGAAGTGGCTATAGTAAGCAGCAGCGGTAGAGTAAAAGCATGCAGAGTTCATGATCTTCTTCACGATCTTGCCATCTTGTTGTCCAAAAAAGACAGATTCTTCATCATATGTGATGAAAAAGGCGCAAGCGTTAGTGATCGACGCATTTTATTGCAAACATCTAGTGTGCCATTTAGCAAGAAAAACAAGAAAAGGCTGAGGTCTGTTTTCATGTTCAGCAACAGTGCACCAGACATACTTAGATGCAGCATCGTTGCAAGGAGCTTTAGATTAGTAAGGGTTTTGGATTTGGAAGATGGCAATGTGTTAAAACTTCCTAAAGAGATAGGCAGCCTACTTCACTTAAGGTACCTTGGACTAAGGGGAACAAAGCTGAAGAAACTCCCGAGAACATTGCACAAACTCTGTCAATTGCAGACTCTTGATATAAGGAGGACCCATATAAAAAGAATCACATTTGAAGTAAATTCTTTGAGAAATTTACGGCATCTAGAGATGAAACAAGGTGACCGTGGTATCCATGTCCCTGTAGGACTTGATCTGCTTTATAATCTCCAGGTATTAACTGGTTTGCAAGCTAGTGCAGCTGTGGTTCATGAAATTGCGCATCTTCCCCAGCTTAAGAAGCTTTCTATAGAGGATTTGAAGAACGAAGATGCCAAAAAGTTATGTTCTTCTTTGAACAAACTTAAGGAACTATTATATCTATCCATCTTCCCTGGTGATGGCACTGAACCTCTTGACCTTGCAATTCTTAAGCCTTCATCATGTCTAGAGAAGTTGCACTTAGCTGGACCTTTACAGACATTGCCGGATTGGTTTTCTCAACTGTGTAATCTTACAAAGTTGCGCTTGAGTTTCTCACAGCTGCAAGACGATCCACTTTCAGTTCTTGCTCAATTGCCAAATCTGTTGTTCCTCCAGCTGAACAGAGCATACCAAGGGAAGGTAATGAAAAGCTGCTGTCCAGGCTTTTCAAAGCTGAAAATCTTCATTATAACTGAACTTGAGGAATTCAAGGAGTGGCATATTGAAGAAGGGTCCATGCCATGTATCCAGGAAGTGTGGATAATGTTATGTTCAAAGCTCACAACTGTTCCTTCTGGGTTCCAGTCTCTTGATACACTGCAGAGGCTGAGATTGGTAGGCATGCCAAGCTCTTTTCTGTGTAGATTAGGGGAGCTTGGAGACGATTTTATTAGGGTCAAACACATCCCATCTATCCAAATTATTCAACAGCTTGGGTGAGCACTGAAATTTCCTGCAAGGCTGCAACTATGTCTTCTACTCCTCAGTAGGAGCCTCTCCTACTGGTTTGCCTAAAAAAAAACTATGTCTTCTACTTGGAGACAATAGAATGTCTCAGAAATCTTTTTTTGTGTGTGTGTGAGTTCATGGATCTGATCGGTGTACATAAGTACATTTATTCAACCTCTTGGAAACTTTGCCTATCAAGAAAACTCCTATTGACGTAACAATATCCTTTTGGGAGAACTACCAGATATTGCTAGGTTTGACAGTTGACACTCAAGCAAACTGAATTATAAAAGAAAATTTAATATGGTATTCTTTTGAGTAATCATTTAATCTGGTATAGATATAGTACCATGCTAAATACAGGATGCATCCTGGAACTCATGGTCTCTGCAGTTGTGTTAAGTAAACCAGACAACAATATGTGCAGCAGTTCAAGTCAGAATGTATTTACTTTGAGTTATAACTTATAACACAGACTATGTATAGAAAAGCACAGTGGTAGTACCTCAAACTCCTAATAATCCAAATGATGAGCAATAGCAAAGTGGAAACATTCTTCTTCCCAGGTTTCATGTTCTTGGCATAATCATCCAAGCTGATTAATTCCTGGTTGCTTTTTTGGCGGGGAAATTACTGATTGCTTTAAGAATTAACAAAGTGGAGAAAGTAGCAAGTTAGTTCTTGGTTGTCCATATCTTATGATTTTGGAGCAATCAAACTTGAAAATCTGTCATGTTTCTTACAAAAGTTTTCATGATCATGAAGTAAATATTAATTAGGCCAACTGAAGGAGGTACATACAACTATGAGAAAGATAATAATAAATACCTAAAAGGGAAAGGCTAAAAACATGCTCTCTCTTTTTGTTTTCACTGCTAGTCTGCTACAGGGGCTAAGTATCGTATCAACTATCAAAAGCATTGTTCACTGACTGCTTTCTCAGTTATCGTCACCTACAGGAGAACAGTACTAGTAAGCTACAAACCATACCGATAATCTCCTTGTTTTTGTGATTATCAAGTTATCAGCCAGGATAATAGTCAGGAGCGAAATTTATTGCCGAGTTTCACGGATCTAAATCACGATTTCAAAATCATGGGCACGTTTGATGATCTATACCCTCTAGTAGAGACGTGGGATAAGTGGATAACCATTGTTCATCGGCAGTCAGATTCTCATATACGCAGACGGTACAGATTTGTGCAGAGAAACCAGCAGTACGGACTCACCGCGCAAGCAATGAGGGCGCCCGTGGTGACTGGAACGTCGCCGGCCGCGTCGAGGGGCTCGCGCGCAAGACCTCCGCTGCGGACGCCCGGAGACTCTCCGGGGGGCACCGCACGAGCACGGTCGGTGGGTTCGCTGGTCGCTGCGGTCCAAGGCCGACCCCGACACCCCCGGCGCCGCGCCGTACGCTCAGCGGCACCCGCGGCGCGACGAAATCGCAACAATCTCGGGGGCAGGGGGGCAGCGGAGAACGTGGGGGGAGGAGATCGCCCGAGGCCGGTCGCGGAGGGGTGGCGTTCCGTGGATGAGCGGCGGAACCTGTCTATTGCACGATTTTCGATTTCTCGCCGTAGGACTTGCGAGATAGGCAGTTTTTTTTACCGTAGTTCTGCTCGGATTATTTTGGAAATTAATTTTAGAGTAAGTTTTACTGTTTTTTCGTTTTTTAAGGAGCTGCTCGGTAGAGCTCCGGCCTCAATTTTGGCTTTCTAAAATTGAAGCTGTACTAAACGCTTTTCACAAACCTAGGATTCGGACCGAAGTGTTTCAGCAAAATACACTGATGCGGTGGAGCAGGGTTAGGCCAGCTTCACCTGCTCCACTCCAGTAAAGTTTAAGAAATTACCTGCAAATACCATTAAAATAATTACCCGTAAATACCATTGGAGAAAAAGAATAGACCACGCAGCCCGTGACCTACCACATGCGAGAGAGAGGGGAACCGTGCGCACGGCCAGGCGACGCAGAGAGGCGCGCGTGGCCAGGCGGCAATTAGTTCCGATCCGAACGGATATTTATGAGAATGGGTCGTACATCGATTTCAGTATTTCATCTAGCAACCAAACAATGACTGCAAAATTGTAAACTTCTTATGAGAAACAATAGCGGTTTAGCGGTGTAATTGTGAGAGGGCAATTTATGCACGTGAAAAAGAAATTCACCATCTAAAAGCAAAGTCTTTCTACGCTGATTTGGTTCATTCTCATTTAAACTTTGTTTCACAGCATTAGGTGTATTGGAATTGATTGGAGGTGTATTTGGGTATCGAAGTGGAGAATGTGTACATACTTGAATTGATTAGTCCAGTAATCCATCTAGTAAATGATAGTCGATACGATTGCTTTGATATATCCAACTTCTATTCCTGGATCCTGAAGCGTAAACAAAGGTTGTCAATCCATTGCTTTGCATCTGTTCATATGACTTACAGGTACATCCATCGCTACAGAGAAGAGGTATTAGCCAAAAGATAGTTGAGAGAATTACAAGGTAATGTATAATGGTGGTTTTTCTGTGATTGTTCCAGTGACTTACTTTATTGTAGCAAAGGAAAAGGAAGTATCCATGTTCTCGTGCATAAATTATGCCATATAGCAAAACCAAAGCATAAACACTTTCTATCTTTCTCTAGACAATCTGAACATACACTTTGCAACTGAAAAGCAGTCTTGTACATAATTTCAACCAAACCAATGAACCATCTGGAGTAGAGATGCTTGTTGTCTGCGTTAGGTTGATTTCTTGTCCAAAGTTCAAGCTTCATTTACTCATCTGAAAACTAAGGAAGAAGAATGTGGATGTCTTTCAGATTCAACCAGAATTCATGGTGCTTTGCAAACACTGGATGACACATGTGTCATCGGTGAAATCATGGTGTCTTGCTCCACTCGCATCTTATCTAAACAGCACAAACACCACCTGAATGCTCTTCAGACTGTAGGGCACTGCAAGACGGATCTTGAAAAATATTGGAATATCATATAAGAGGCCTATATTTATTAGTGCAATATTTATTAATTAAGATTGTTTTCAAAGAAAAAAAGACATGTTCAAGAATTCATAATACATCTATTAAACAGCATAGTACATAAGGGTAATATTGTTCATTTACTCTCCACCCCTCTATTTCAGGATTTTTAGAGCAGCTCAGCCCAACCAAACACGTTCAGACTTACTCAAGATCACACAGGATCCAGATCACACTTGGATCCTGAGCTTCGATTTAGATTTCAGGATCTAGAGCTCTACCAAACAGGCGCTTACACCGAGAATACAACTAGAAAATAATAATTTTCTAGTTACTTCAATCAGTTGTTATAAGGCACGTTTATCCAAGCCAAATAAGATAACATTACGAAATAATTGAGCCGTGTTTATTCTATAATTTCTACAATTTTTCTAAAAATACACACATTTCCCACATAGTTATTGTGGAATTATAGGTAAGTATTTTCTCTACTCTAGAATATATTTTTCGAATATTATATTTTCACGCAAAGAAATCAGCCTTACTTTTTAGGTATTATATGTGTGTAATTATAATCTTATTACGTGCTCACAGTTATAATCTTATACATGTTTGATTAATAAATAAATGCCTAGAATTGGAATTTTCTGTATTCACATGAGTCATCCCATACATGAATCATCAATTCCTACCTCAGTCTCACACATAAAATCACATTTAATCTTGGTTTTTTATCTACACCACATCACTAAACAAGCCACACGTGATCCATGCTAATCCCTTGCACCACACTCATCGTCTTTCTCTTATATTTCATCTCCACACACTTTCATCTATCTTATTTAGTTTAATTTTATTAGAGTTTTATACAGTTCTTGAGCTCCGCTGTCGACATTTTTTACTCAGGCTATATTCTCTTCCCACCACCACATTCATTTGGATATTATTTTGTCGAAGTGTTAGCAACTCAAATCATATATATCACTGCAAAGAAAAATAGTGAGATCTAACATCCATTTTTATAGTTAGCGACAATGTTTGGCAACAATATCCATCAACGATCGATGTTTTGGATGCATAACGATGAACTATATGTGAAGCTAAATCCAAATGGTATGCTTTTAACTCTTTAAAGTTATTGGTTCAAGATTTGGGAACTTTGTTATGCTAAGTTCATGAGATGTGATGGAGTTCATCCCACGGTTGATCTTCCTATTTTTTTTGTTTGAGAACTGATCTTTCCTCCTCACCACGGTTTTTTTTTCCCAATCGCGCGCCCCACTCCCGCTCAGTCCACATCCATCCGCGGTCCGCCGCACGGGTGCGCGCATCTCGGCGGCAGAAGGGTACAGCGATCAATCGGACCGCGCGGAGAAGAAACACATCGCGCACGGCGCACCTCGTCTCCCTCTCTCTCCCACTCGCCAATATAAATTCCCCAATCCAAATATACCCATCCCCTTTCTCTCTCCTCGCCGCCTGCCCCTTTTCGTCTCGCCGCCGCCGCCGCCGCCAGAGCAGCAGCAGCAGCAGCAGCTCCGCCTCTCTCCGCTCGCCGTCGCTTCCAGCTCCCTGCTGCCGACGCAGGTGAGGCACTATGCCCTTCCTGGCCGGCCACTGGATCGGGGCGGGGCGCCTCCCGCCCACCGGGGCGCCGCGCGCTGCCGAGATGGGTGCGGCGGGAACTCGTGGGGACTAGGGTTTGAGGGTTAGGTGCCGGCCTGTTGGGGATTTGGAGTCGTGAAGGAATTCAACGTTGCCCCGTCGGAATACGTATCGGGTTTCTCCCATCTGCTTGTAGCTTGGCTTCCGTATATTTTTCAGGGAAATTTGATTGCCGTGCTAAGGGCTTTTGTTTTAGATGGATGGTACTCGTATGCCGCGATTATGGATTGACGTGGTTCGATTAGTTATTCTGGAGCTGGTTTGACACGATTTTTGAGGGCTTAGGACATGTTTAATTGGACTGCCATTTTGAGACAGTAAAGTAACATGTTGAATTTAGCATATATTTTCCTTGTTTCTGCACACAGATCCGAATTCAGGCTATCTGCATTTCAACGATTATTTGATGGCGCATGGCATGACAGTTGATGATTTTGTTGCAACTGCTGGGTTAGGGGCAAGGGCTTTGTTAGAGACCAAAAATCTCAGTGTGTCTGATTCTTCTCTGTCTGAGTGTCGGTCCTGTGAGCACATTGAGAATCGGAGCACTTCCACGTCCCCTCCCTTTTGGGACTCTGATGGTGAAGATGATGAACCTGGTATGCAACTATACTGCTTCTGTTCATTGTGAAGTAAATTACTGTAAAATTGAAAATGATAGCACTACGTCTTGAAATTTTGACAGAAGTGATAAACGTGGAACTTATTGTTGGTTACAGTTCTTGACACGATATACATTGTATAGCAATATAGCACCTCCAAATTAACATGCTATTTTTAAGACAACTCTTTTGTTTAGTGGTCAATAAATGCTGCTATATTTCATTTGGCTATGTTTCATATAGCTAATCTCTGGCAGTTATCTCAGGGCCTAGACCTTCAGATTTATTCGGGGGGTATACTTGGAAAATCGAAAACTTTTCAAAGGAGAAGAAAAGAGAAATGAAAAGTGATCCATTTGAAGCTGGTGGTTACAAATGGTAGGATTCCTGATGGTAACTGGGTAGAAGATTCTGTCACAGCCTTTCTCTATTCTGAGATGGGAAGTCTAAACTGATCATTCTGTATTCCATTAATTGACTCCTTGCTCATCAGCAATTGTTATTTCTGCAGGTACATTCTAGTGTACCCTCAAGGATGTGATGTCTCCAATCACTTGTCATTATTTCTCTGTGTTGCTAACCATGACAAACTTCTCCCAGGTTTGGTGTTATTATGTTGGCTAAACTATCCTATGTCTTCCACACAGGTTTAATCGTACCCTTAACTCCTTTCAGGATGGAGCCATTTTGCACAGTTTACTATAGCTGTGGGCAATCTTGATCCTAAGAAAGTTAAATATTCAGGTGAGATAACCTGGTGAGTCATCTTCTTTGAGTTAAACAGTCCATTTTCAGAGTTTAACCAAGTAAATTTGCAGACACCTTGCACAGATTCTGGAAGAAAGAACATGACTGGGGATGGAAAAAGTTTATGGAGTTATCAAAGATCCAAGATGGTTTCCTTGTTGATGATGTTCTTGAAATCATTGCTCAAGTTCAAGTTATCAGGTAGGTAGTTTTTCAAATTTCAGGAGTACTACTTAAAAAACCTGTGTTTCTATGTGATTGAATATAAATTCTATATCTACAACTCTACCTGTAAAAAATTCCACAGATCTCTTCATTGGATTTTTCATATGATGCACTTGAGCTGAAGTGATTTTTGTGCTCTCCATAGTTCAAGTATTACTCTTGCTGTGCTGTCTTATCCTATTGTAATCCTATTTTTACCCTGTTTTATGAGCTGTAATTGCTCATGTATGTATAGACATTCTTTTGTTTTTTATTGCAAGCTGCAATGCATTGTACTGCAATCTGTCCAAAGTTCCTATTCTTTGTTGAATCACTCACTCTGCCTTTTTATTATTGTTGCAATCCTAGCTTTTATGTATACTTTGTCAATGCTCAACTATTATGTGCTCAGGAATTTGGTTATATAGTTATAAATTGTTTGCTGGACATTCAGTAACTGTTTTTTTTTTTGCTTTTCAATATTGGAGGGAGAAAGTGGACCACCCGTTTCGTTGCCTTGATCGCCCTTATCGACGAGAATTACTCCGTGTCTATATGACAAATATAGAGCAAATTTACCGACGCTTTGTTGAAGAACACAGAAGTAAACTTAGCAAGCTCATTGAGGACAAAATGAGATGGTCCAGGTTAAACAATTAAAGATTTGAACATCCTACTATCCTGTTACAACAATTGGTGAAGTATTTGTAATTTGTTTTTTTGGAATTTTAATCCTAATGCACACATATATTTATTTGTATTGCAGTTTCCGTGCCTTCTGGCTTGCAATTGACCAAAGCACAAGGCGTCACATGTCCAGAGAGAAGAGTGATGTCATATTGAAAATAATGGTGAAGCATTTCTTTGTGGAGAAAGAAGTTACTTCAACATTGGTTATGGACTCTTTGTATACGGGGCTGAGGGCACTTGAGTGCCAGAGCAAGAGCAAGAAAGGCATAAACTCAGTGGATTTTGAAGAGCTATCAGTGCCTATGGTCCATGTTGACGCGGACATGTTTGTTTTGGCAGGCGATGTCATAGCTTTGCTTGAGAGGGCAGCTTTAGAACCCTTGCCTTGCCAGCCTTTGTCTCCAAAGGATGACAAATGTTCCCAGAGCCGCACCAAGGTAGGTAGCCTTGTATTATTTATTCATTCAGTTTCCAGATTATCTAGTCAATATTGGGTTTCGGCCCCCAAATTAATTCTTACATGATGTCCTCTAACTGCTGCCTTAGCATTTATTGTTTTTGACTGCACTGATATGGAATTAACTTAGTTTAGCACAAAATCTCTCTACTTTGCACCTTGTCTCCCCAGTTTCGATCATCATTTAACTTATTTAATCGTGGCATACTGGCATCCTCTTTCATGCTTTCAACCCCATATTTTGTTTTGACAATAACGGTTCTTATTTTCAGAGTTTGTTCTCTTGAACTTTCCATTTTCAATGGATACTGTGGTTGACACTTTCACCAAACTGTAGCGAGCCATTTCATTGCAACCCTTATGATAATTCAATTTGGCTGATCAGATAAGCTGCAAGCAGCAGTTTTTACTTTCGAAATTCAAGTTTGGTATATAAGTTGGATAGGAGTATATTTCTCTGTTTGTCAAAGTTGTATCTTGGAGACTGAAAATCAAAACAAACAACACTATCCTGTGATGAGAGGGAGTAGAACAAGAGTGAAATTTATTATTTTTCTAAATTTGTGGTCTTGATACTTGAAGATTCTGAGCATTTCTATTACTTGAATGCAGTACAATTATTATCTTGCTGCTCAGTTTGTGTCATTTTCATCTTTCTAGGATGGCAATTTTGGAGAAGTTAACAAAATTTCAATTGAACGTGAAGAAAGGCGCCTGACTGAACTTGGTCAGAAGATACTTGAAACATTTGCACTATCCCATATATTCAGGTAGTATTTTTCAGTCTGATCATCTTGTTACCTCCCCATGATTGGTTTTCTGGGTACATATCATAAATGTGTAAAACCATTTATGTACTATGTTGTCTTCTTTTATGTGATCTTTTAGTATCATCATCCATTTATGAGGTCATTTTTTAGCTTTACGTCACTGTGTAACTATAAAGTGGTCAATGATGTTGTTGTGGTCAGTTTATGAGTTTAGTTTGCTCCGAGGCTGCCGACATCACACAGATGCTGTGGTGGCAGAAAGACAATATATGGGGCAGGTAGAGAGTAAATAGAGTGATTGGAACAGGGTATCACCTAAATTCATAAAAGACATATGGCATCCTCATATAATGGTTGTGCATACCCTTAATATTTGTTATTGTGACAATATCTACTTACCCCTAGTAGGTTTCTGCAATAGATTTCCTGTTGTTTTGCATTGAAGCATGTACCTTCTACTGAGTAATTATGGAACTTTTCCATGAAACCTCCTGCTGTTTTACATTGCAGCATGCCCCTTTAAAGTTCTAAAAAACTCAATTAATAGTTTTGTAACACTAAGTTGGATCCTCTAGTTCTGCTTAGAAATATACTGGCATAGTCCAATATTTTATGAGATTTGCACAAGATAACCTTTCATTTCTGCATTGCCTCTTGCATTTTGTTTTTATATTAGTGGGATTGAGGTTGCCTATCAAGAAGCTGTTGCTTTGAAGAGGCAAGAGGAGCTTATTCGTGAGGAGGAAGAAGCTTGGCTCCTTGAAAATGAGATGAAAGGGAAGCATGGCAGCACCACTGACAAGGAGAAACGTGCAAAGAAAAAACAGGTAATATTTTTAACATGGTTCAGCGTACCATCCTCACTCTTTGTAATTCCTTCCATTCAATGGCTTGTACTTTGGTAGCAGAGTGTCTTGATGAAAGCTTTCTTTTCACTATTTTTTCTTGAACAAGTTTGCAAACTGGAATAGTATCCACTATCCAACTGCTTGAATATTTAGCTTAAATTCCCAGTTGTAGATTTTTGAGCTTCCATTGAATTCAGCATCTCTTGTTACTGATGAGTGTTCACTAGTGCTTTTTGGTTGGAACTGACTAAAACAGATCAATTCGTTCACAGGTTAAACTAAAAAATGTTGGCCCGAAGTGTTTGAAATCCTGCTGCCATTTTATTATTTTCTTTAGTTTTTTTAAAGACAAAACCTATCAAGTCATATGCTGTATTATGAGACAAGCCATAAGACATCTGAATTCTAGCATCAAATCACTCATAATCTTTCTATTTTAAACTGCCCAGTGCAACCTATGCTTGCACTGTCCTGTTTGACCAGTAACTCCTGATTTTTGATTTTAATAACAATTGATTGTTACAATATTACCTTTTAAAGCAATTAGCAAAGTTGAATCTATAGCTTTTAGTTAAAGTAATCAAGCCGCTTCAGATGGATGTTCTTGCAGTGAATAAGTTATAAGGATAATCATTTGCCAGCTCCTATCAATCAATCTGCATTTTTTCTTTTCATTTCAGTAACTATACTTTGATACTTAATACAAAAGCTCCTCTTACTGTTTTATAATTAATCAGGTGCCTGATTAAGTGTGCTACTAGAAGCATAGCATGGCAAAATGGCCATTTAGAATAACAAATTACAGGGTTGAGCACAACAATTTGTTTCATGTTTGTACTTTAGCATTAACGCTCTTATTTAGGCCATGCCACCACCATTTATTTTGCATTAAGTTGAACTTTGTTTACTTACATAATCTTGAATTACTGTTTGCAGGCAAAGCAAAAGAAGAACAATCGTAAGGTTAAAGACAAAGATAGAGAAGAAAAATCTGATCCAAAATTTCCGGAAAGAGGTCAAGATGAAAACACAATTCGTGACAGGGAGGACTCCAAACAGGCAGGTCAAATAGCCGTCAAAGTAGATACCTCTGGCTCTGAAGAAGGTGCTTCAGATGATCTTCCATCAAGCACAACAAGTTCTGACCGCAATACATCTGGCTGTGGCCCAGCTCCAAAGCTTGATCAGGAGACTGTTCTACTTACCTTAAAGGATAGGCTTCGGAAACTTGGGCAACGCTTACATGAGGTCAAGTTATTATTACAAAATATTGAGCTTTATTTTCAGTATTTATTCATTTATTGGCCTTACCCTGGTTGTGCAAATGGTCATCTTAAGCATTCGACCATCATCATTGGTTTCATTGTTATGTCAAGTAGTACTGTGAATTTGCTTGTTCATGTTGGAAATGAAATATGCTAGATACTTGGATGATAGATTTAGCAATGATTAACATTATGGTTTGCAAGGAGTTTGAATTTTTGCAAGACTAAATGATAGGAGCAAACACCAGAGCCATTTTTGCTATGCTACCAATATGTTTTGGCTATACTTGTAAAACTGTTCCATAGTCCATACACCATTCTCCCTAATTTTAGCTGTATGGACGGTAAGCACTGACTGCTTCCTGATCTTTGAATAAACATTAATGGGATACCACAAGATAGCGTTCTAAATGAAAATGTAACTTTGCATTCAATTTTTATGTCATGACCTCATATTACTACATGATCAAAACTCACATGCAACATACCTTGGAGAACACAAGTACACAACACAGAAGGACAGGATGCAACAGATCCGTAACAAATTCATCTCATGTTTTTTCATTGAAATGATGAATTGCATGGATATTCCTGACAAAAATATGCTTTCCCGGATTCACTTCCTGAATTAGAATTTTATTTAGTATTTGATACTTATTTCATAGTAAAATTAGAACAGCTCAGCTGCTGTCCTGTTAACACTTCAATAGTCAGTTATCTTGTGCACTTGTTTATTTACTGCTAAAGTTTGATGTGTTTATTTCTATTTATCTATGTTTCCAGAAGGAAATTGAGGGCAGGAAACTACTCAAGGCTCATTTGGAAAAGAAGGTAGCAGCTGAGGCAGCAACTGGTTCATCCTCGTCACTCTCATCCAATTCTTTAGAAAAGACCCCCAATGGTCTGAAGAGCTCAGATCAATCTTCAGGAACTATCTCTGATGCTAATATTAACACATCACCTCCAAGGTCTGTAGCTGTAACCAGTAGCAATGCCAATAATGAAGTCACTTCAGCAACACCAAACACCACCCTAAGCACCGAGTCTGTGCCTACTGTTTCTCCCACTCTGAATAAAGCTGAGCCAGTTTTGTGCGAAGAACATGTATCATGTTCAACTCCACAAATTGTTAAAGCTACTCCAATCACCTTAAGATCACTGCCAGTTGATAAAACTGCTTCCCTGCCTTCAAGCTTGCTGCTTGTTGATCAAGCTATTCCAGCTCTCTCTAAATCACCTGCACCCCTGGTTGATAAGGTTTCTAAAGCTATCCTGGCTCCCCCAAAATCACCTGCTCCACAGGTCGATGAGGTCTCCAGAGCTATTCCGTCTCCCTCAAAATCACCTGCTACACAGGTCGAGAAAGTCACTAAAGCTATTCCTGCTCCCCCAAAATCATCTGCTACACAGGGTGAGAAAGTCACTAAAGCTATTCTGGCTCCCCCAAAATCACCTGCACCACAAGTTGAAAAGGTTGCTAAAGTTGTTCCAGTTCCACCAAAATCACCTGCACATGAGATTGATAAGGTTGTTCCCCTTAACAAAGTATCACTACAGATGCATTCCACACCTAATTCAGAAGCTCGAGAAGCATTTGTTCCCAAAAAGGTTGCAATCCCTTCTGTTCCCCAAACACCTACTGCAACATCAAGGTCGTCAAGTGCTCCTCTGTTCCAGGCACCAAGATCAACTTTTCCACCTACGCCGACAACTCAAATCCCCCCAGTGCTTTCCTGTTCAATGACTATGGCTGGACGATCAAGCAATGAGCCCTCCTCTTCTGTCCCAAGTTATGCAGCACAGACATACCGAAATGTCATCATTGGTAAGAGTAATCTTAATACAACCTCAGCAAGTCTTGATCAGCCGACTTCTTTAGGACAAAGTGTCGCACTTCCACAGCCACTATCATCATATGCATCAGCAGCATCTACCATGGTACCTCCTGTTGGAAGGAATGGCCAATTACCAGGTAAACAAGCTTTCATGTTTGGGCTGGGCAAGTCAGAAGCTATTGATAACTGGCACCCATGGAAAGGTGATAGTGATGCTAATAAACACATGTGGGGAGATGAATCTCGTTACCATCAAATGACCAATGGTGATGCACGTACACAAGCTTGGAAGGGCAATTCTTATCAGCAAGTGAGCTGCAGTGGAAGTGAAGCACAAGGCGAACTTGGGGGACTTCAACATAGGCAGTTCCAGAGGGAGATTCAAACAAACCCTGTCTCATACCAACTTCCAGGGCCAGTAGGAGAAGAATTTCCACACCTTGATATCATCAATGACTTGCTTGAGGAGGATCAAAGCAGTGGGAGTATGTCAAAGTCTACCCTCCATGGATACCATACATTTGGCTTGCCATTTTCTTCTAGAGGAAACTTAGTAGACTCTGAAGTGACTTCCGTGAGTAGTTCTGGCCGGTTGAACTTGACCGACCATTACTATGATGAGGGTTACCCTGGGGCCTATGACAGGCTGAATGCTCTTTATAGACTGAGAGAGGGGCAATTTTCCACATCGGATGCTTATTCCAATGGAAGGATGGACTCTATTGCTTCTAAACCTTGGTTGCATAACTATCATAATCCATCGGTGAACCTTGGAGTTAACCCGAATGGATTTTCACAGCAAATGAGGGACTACACTAATTTAGGGAGTGGGAGGGCGAATGAGGAATATCTGTACCGTCATGCCAACGGGCAATGGTGATGCCTGTACACAATCAATAATGCCATGCCTGTTGTATGTTGTAACAGACCATGGTGTCAGGTCTTAACTGTCGCCATGGCCTTCAGGTTGTAACTTTTACTTCAAAAGTGGGAAAGAAAGAATACATTGTGTAAAGCATTGCAGTGCTAATTTTCTGTGGGGTGGTTTTATGGTTGTTCTTTCTTACTTTTCTGGTTGGAGCATAGAGCCACATTTACCAAGCCAACTCAGAAGAG
>KE372028.1:689759-713103 GCA_000418225.1 Zizania latifolia
ACGGTCAACCATTGGTTGGGAAGTTCCAGATTTTTCTTACAGGTGCTTGTGGTTTCTCTGACATAACAAAGAAAGCCATAAAATGGAGCTGGGAGAAGGATAAGTGTTGTGATTTTGCAGTGGCAGGTCGGTTTGCTGGATGCCAAGGTTAGGGAGATGGGACGTTCCTACGGCGAGTAATGCAACCTGGAGAAACATCTCGAAATTTAAGGTACCGTCGAAGTCTCATCTCAGCCAGGTTATATACGCACGTAACTCCTTGGGTCACTTCAGTGTTTTTACTTTTTATCAAGGCATGATTACTTTGCTACTATTAAGATCAACATATTCGTTTTGGAGTTTATCCGATAAAAAATTATGAGCAAAACCAAGCACAAAAAAAAGGAACAGTTTACAAGTAAGTCTACCTTGTGTACAATACAAGCTTTTTCTATGCAATTTCCCTCAAGCTAGAACAAAGTACCTAGTATACAATGTACATGATGGATGTGAATCTGCTATACAAATAACCTGCGTGTAAAAAACTAAATCGAGTTGGGCATCTTATTTACTGTCAACAGCAATTGCTCGCAATTCTCTCAGGTTGCTTGCAATTTCCCACGGCTTCTTTGCCATTCCTAAGCGAGTTTATGCTGTGTTCAATAAAATTGCGGTCTCCTTCTAGTGTCTTCAATCTTCTGTTCAAGTTTGAGATTTCTTCTTGAAGCGTGCTAAGATCAGTCTCCCCGCTGATCGTTGAAGACTGAGCTTCTTTAGCTAATAAAATAGGCTCCTGTGTTTCTCTTGAGCTTTCTTGGCATTGTAGCGAGTCATCATCCACAACTGGCATTTTGTTGGAAAGGTAATCCTCTATGACACCTGAATCTGACAAATTAATAGTAGTGCTGTTGTTGGAGTAGGAGTGGAGCTTCTGCTCCAGCTTCCTCAAACAATTTGCAATATATGTTCTCTCATCTTCAAAACTTTCCAAAGAATCCGTGCCACTTAGTGTGGTAACAGCAGGAACTTCAATATCACTTTCATCAAGCAAAATTTTAGTAGTATTTTCTTCTTCTTTAGATGAGACTTTGATGGGTTGCTTCTCTGATGGTCCATCTGCAGACTGTATCCTGTAATTTTCGAGCTCAGCTTCCAATTCCTCTATTTGTTGTTCCCTCTGAGCAAGCAGCTCGTTAGCTTTAGCAAGCGCATCACCATCATACTCTGCTTGTTCTTCCATCATCCGTTGGTAATGTAAAGCTTCCATCTGCATTGCAGCTTTCTCATCCTGCAATCTGGTAATCATAGCTAATGCTTGACTAGCAGCAATTGCTGAAGCATTCCTTTCTTCTTCCAGTTCTTTGCAGAGGAGGTGTATGGATTTCCGGTCAAGATCAACCTGTCGTCTCAACCGTTCTATGGTGCTTTCACCTTCCATCTCACTCACAATACTTCCGTCTAGAGACTCCAAACCAGATGCATTTCTCTCGATTGAAATTCTATTGGTGATGTTCTGCACTATCAAATCATCACCACGCCCATATGCACGTGGGCTAGGGCCTGAGTCAATCCATGGGGCCTCAAGCCCCCTAGAAGCTGAGAGCTGTGACAGTAGTAACCTTAATTCTTCATTTACACTTGAAGTGGAGTCCTTTCCAAGGATCACGTCAGTCAAGGTAGGGGATGGCAAGCTACCCTTGCCACCAATGGCAAGCTTGTAGGCTTCATTCATGCTAATCTGAGTGCTGAGAGACGGTCTCCTTTCACCAATGGTTTCACTTGTTTGGGGGCGTTCCTCTATGACATCGAGACCCTGAGATACCTCACCACTTTGTCTAATATCATGTGGTGATATATGAGCTTCTTCCACAAAACCTAAGTGAAATGGTTAAATGTAAGGGCCAATTTTTGAAACACAGTTGCTTTATGGAAGGTAGAAACTAAACTAACCTTTTGCTATTGGATCACTGGAAGATGTATTGGAAGGATCTTCAAGTGCCAGTTCATGTGTTTCCATATCACAAGCCTGTTCATCTTTCTTAGGATAATCTTCGACTTCATCAACAGCTTCAGAACTAGAACTAACTTGTGAAACATGGACATCCCCAAAACTACCTGAAAGGGAAAACACACAAGTTTTTGAGTATATTAGTACGACAGAGGGGCAGAAAGTCAAAATTAAGAAACCTTTCAGATATGCATCTTCTCAAGCAATATGTAGAGTCCTAAGGTACTGGTTCAGTCTTACCCAGGTCACTAGTTAATGCAATTTTCTGGTGAAAGTCACCACTTGGTGCCGCAATAATTTCTGACCTGTGATCTTCCAGATTATCTGGCATTTTTTATTATGCTGGTGTTAGACAAATAAGAATAAAATATCATTCATTTAATTGTAAACTATGGTCAAGATATACCTTTTGCGTTTTTGTCTCCTGAAACGGCAGTGTGTTCTAGTATTGTGGATTGCAATGCATATGGATCAATGGTGCTTTGCTTCATTGCATGACATACCTCACTTTCACCAAGATTCCGAGGTGACTCAACACTTGATGCAACTGGAACTTTGGGAGCACTGAAATCTGCATGATTACCCATGTTATTAATCTTTCAACTTTTAAGAAATTTAGCAGGAGTCTCCCCTGTTTGGTTGACTAAATTACCTGTCAAACCTGACTCGTCTGTAACAACTAGGGGATCATGCTGGCGTGTCTGTCTTCCTAATGAAACATCTTTTGCTTCCATTTGCCCCCCATCAATAATACTAACAGTTTGATCATCTGCAACATGATATGAAGATCTATCATGTGATTCGTTAGCAATGGGTTCCATCGGAACATTCATTTCAGATGGCTTGACCACCTCAGTGGAAGAAACAGCTAATCTCTCGACAGTGGCATCTTCTTGCAAGTCCTCCATATTGGTTTCATGAAGGTGTGAATTTTTGTCATCATCAGCACAGGGAACGTCATCCTCAGAGTCAGATGTCATCTGCAGCACACTGTATCGTTCATGTGATGAGTGATCACTCTGGTGATAAATATCTCTGGGTTCCAAAGATTTAACCACTTGACATGGTATGGAGTAATCTGTGCAAATCTTTGGTGAGCAAACGGCCTCAGCATGCTCTAGTTCTGTGATCTTTGGAGAAAATATCGTCGGTTTGTGTTGTGTATAATGCTGTGCACAACATGAACAGATTCTTGTAGCATCCATCGTTGGCTCATCGGTGCTGTCATCATTACTTGCTTTCTCTGTCTCAGCAGGTGAGCCACTGCATGTTTCGCACATATTTTGTGCACCTGCAAGCTTCTGGTGGAGGCGGCAGAAGGCCAAAGATGATATCTCTGACTTGTGAGTTTTGCAGATCAATTCCCTGTAGAAGCATGGTTTCTCATTACCCAGGACGTGATCTAGCCGTGAGCAGAAAGGGCATGGCGCCGGCAATCTGCAGAGACGGGCAAATCTAGTGACCAAGAAGCAGTAAACTGCATCAATGAACAGCAGCAACATCAAGATCCACTCGAGCAACGCCGACGACAGAGCAGCTGACAATCGCCGCAAGGTTGGCATCCTTGTACCCATCATCGAACAGTATGCTCAAATCTTCACAATTATTGCCCCCAAATTCTTTAGATTGGTGAAAGGTGGCTGGTTTTGAACCAGAATTACTACAAGACATGAAAAAAAAAAACTTAATGAGTAAAGTGTGTACTTGATGCTAGTAACGATACAATTTCTGATAAACATAGCTAAAGCTTATTTAAGCTATTGCCATAAAAGTTTGGTAGGATTAGGACGGCCCTTTCTCTTATCATTGGGTATTAATAATAAACGGAAAAATAATGATGGCGGTGTCATTGCAGCGAATATGCTTGGATTTGGTGAAGTAAAGGCGAGCTTAGCTGGAGAAAAGACAGGAAAACCGAACACCAGGTTGGAAAACCACTAGATAACAGAAATTAAAGGCGCCCTGCACCAGCAACAGTGGCGATCGATAGCTGACCGATACCCAGGACAAGGAGAACATTGAACACATCAGTCCCATTAGTGAAGAAAATTTTGTTTGAAGACGATTTCAAGAAGCTTCAGACTTCAAAGCAGTGATGCGGAACAAAAGAGCTTTCTTTTTAAATCCCACCGACACCGTGATGAAAGAACACCAACAGCTCAAACAGAGGAGAGATAATCATCTTCAAAGTTAGAAAATTTCGTACCAGAACAAACTGAACGATGTCAGTGAACCAGCAAGAAAACACAATCCAACCAAACGAAAGAGAAAAACAAGCATAAAGCTGGCTCTACTGTAGTCGGCACAGTGGTTTCCCAATAGAATTAGCCTCTCCCCTCTACGAGAGCGGAGCGAAATCACACCATCCCAGCAAAATCAAGCGTCAGTAGCTCACGAGCTCAAAGCAACACAGAAACAAATTGAAGCCGTCCCAATAAGCTACCAAGCTCAGAGTTAACCAGGAAAGGGCGAAAGGTAAAATAAAAGTGAGAAAAACCCGGAAACCGATGCGAGGATCATCCAGCAAGAACATACCTGCGGAGTCGGTCGCCAATGGAAGAGAAAGAAAGAATCCGCAGTTTTTTTTTGCGCTGACCCGAGATCCCGATCTGCGATGGTGGGCAGGCAGGGCGAGCGGGTGGATTCGGCAGGGGCAGACGCCAAGAGGAGGCTCGCGGCAACAGCAGATGATGTGATGATGAGTCGGAAAGGTGGCATGCACCGCCCAACTTGCCTGCCCGGGGCCCGGCCCGGCTGCCCCTTCCAGCCACCGGCCAGCGCTATATCCTATTCCCACCCGCCGGAACGAGCCAAGAACGAAGGGAGGCGAGACAAAGAGAGAGCAGGTGAGGTGGGGTGGACCGGTGTAGTGGGCGGCGGCGGCGGGCGGGAGCGGGGCCGGCCCGGACAGCGACGGAGCGAGCCGAAAGGCGCTCATCGTGCGGGCGGTAGCTAGCTCGCGTCTTCTTGGGTTGGCCGCGGTCTCCTTGGGAGCACAGAATTTGTTCTTTAAGAACACAAAATTTGTTTACTCATGTGAGCAGGTTAAGAATTAATTTGGAATGCAAATATTTTAAGATTCTATATTTTTTATCTGTTTGGTGTGGTTCTTATGGAATCCCCACGAATTCCATGTGTTTCGAATGTTGATGTCTTGCTGTCCAGCTATACCCTACTCTCTCCGTTTTCAAATATTTTTCATCCTATTCTGTTTATTTTTAAAATTTGACCGCTTGTTTAAATATTTTTCATCATACACTATTCATTATTAAATTTTTACTGCTTGTTTAAATATTTTCCATCATATACTATTCATTATTATTTTGACTGCTTGTTTAAATACTTTTCATCATATACTATTCATTTTAAATTTTGACCGCCTGTTTTCTCTGGAAAATACTTATAAATATTTAAAAGTATACTGTATTAATGAAGTATGTTGCATCCTAAATCTATCCATGAAACTTTTGTTAGTCATTGCACAACCATTCAAAATTTAAACGATGGTTAAAGTTCAAACAGTGCTAGTCAACAATGCCAAATATTTGAAACTGAAGGTAGTAACTAATTAATCAACACTCAATTATTCCATCTGTTTGTATACATACGTTTTGGTTTTGATTTTTACTGATAGAATTTTGCCTCTGCTACTGCCCGTGATGAAAAATGGTGAAAATGAAGGAGAAGAGGGATAGAAAAAAGATTACTTACAGGTGGGTCCAACATGATGTGGCACCCCATAATTATATAAGAAACAAGACAAGTTGCAATATAACACTTGCCAAAACTATTATTGGGGTTATCTAGACTTTATTGCATAGTTTAGATGATTGTTTAAATAGCTTTGAAGTTAAGGGGGATTATATAAATATAGACTACTTTTAATTACAAATCTAATCGTTTTGATGTAGTAATGAAAATTCAAAACAAACAAGTACTTGTGACCAGAGGGGTAACTCATATGACTTCTCTTTTGGAAATTATCTTAAACTTGTATCAACTGGTTTTCATACGGTTATATGTGTGTGTGATATGCTCTCGCATGCTCCACGTAACTTGGGAGCAAGTACACATGCAATGTTTATTTCGTATTTCCCAAATATATATACGGGCCGCGCCATCGCAACGCGTGGCCATACGCCCATATGGGCCTACAGATTCTGCCTCTCCGCAGAATTCGATTTCTCTCCTAGTGTATAACTAATTCGTATTTGCGAAATGTATCACCAATTCACCATTCGTCTATCAATGCGCACAGTTTTTGTAAGTTCGAAACTTAATGTGCTCGTCGCCCCTGATTCTCCCACGTCGCTTGCACGGCATCTCGTCACAAAATCCCAAATCTGACCAGCTCTGAAACGGAAACCGAGGAATAAGACATTCATCGTCGGGATCAATAAATTGTCTCGTGGTGTAGCTCTTTTCTTCTCTATATATATGATTTACGATTTTGATTTTTAGATTAGTTATTATACATATAAGTATAATAAAAAAATAAAACATTATTTACCTATAAAATATAATAGCAAAAATTCGGTATCATATATTCATATCTCAGGCCACCGCCCCACATCCATCATCCACGAGAGGGACAGCTCCAACTCCCCCTCCTCCGCATCCGACGGTCGCCGTTTCTCCAGCGCCACGTCGCGCAGCCATCGGATCTCTTCTCCACCGATCAAACAGGCAAACAGCACCGTCGTCGTCGTCTCCGCCGCCGTCGCCGTGGAATTTTCCTTTTTCCCGTAACGCATCACGCTAGCTTTGCAGCTGCATTAAGCCGGAGAGAAAAAGGAGGCGATGGACAAAACAAGCAGCTAGCAGCCGAAGCACTTGTGTCCCTCGCGGCCTCTACGTGGCGCAACCCTCGCCTCGCGTTCCCCACGCGCACAGTGGCTGGCTGCTTCACCGTCCCCCTCTCCCTTCCCCACACCCCACCCCCACATCGGCCGGGTCGCATGCAGCTGCTAGCACATTGCATTTCCCGCATTACGGCGACGCTAACTAAGCTAGCTAGCTAGGGTCGCCGGCTGGACTGGCCGCCGCCGGATGCGCTCTTCGTCTTCTTCTCCCCCTTGACCCCCCTCTCTCTCTCTCCTCCCGCCCGCGTCCTGAGTTCTCCCCGCCCCGAGAGGCGGATTCGTCGCGGCTGGGCTCAGCTACTCGTGCATGGTTACGATTCTTGCGGCGATTTGGCGATCCGTGCAACCGCCGGAGTTCGGCCGGAGTGGCCGGCGACAAGCGCTGCGGATTCGGTGATGGGAATGCTGTGAGATGAGATGGGGGTGATGGTGATGCGCTAGCTATGTACTCCCCGAGGTGTGGCTTCTGCATCAGAGATTGCTGTTTCTTTCTTTTTATTAGCTTTCTACTACGTCTCTTTTCTTCCTCTTTATGTTGTTTATCCTGCCTTTTCCTGTCAAGCTTTTATTTTTTCCCCAAACAACGTAGAAAAATCGCAAATTGAGCATAGAAGTATTTTCCTTTTAGTTCCATTCTTATCAAGGATTCCTTTTGGTCCTCTAGATATGACCAAAGGTTTCAGGGAGCTGGGAATATCTAACTTTTGGATAAAAGGGTACAAGAACATAGGAGTTTTTGCATCTTGTTCATTTAGTATAAGTTCGATTATTGCATATGGATGGGATAAAGCTTAAATTGCTCTTCTTGACTACGACTCTTGTTAGCTAGATGGATGCCCAAGCCTTATTATTATATAGCAGTATGAGAAATATGTTCTTCTATATGCTATTTTATGCACATAAATCTCATTCTGCTCATACTTCCAAAATGTCCTAATTGATATGATCTAATTTAGAAGAAAAAACTCTTGTTGTATGCCTTGCAAATAATCCTCTTATCTTATAGTCTACTGAAGGCATATGGTGTGGGCATTCAGGTGCAGGTGTAAATGCAGACAAAATATCCGGCATGGGACCTCTCTCTGAGCTGGTGTGGTCTCCGGACGAGGGTTTGAGCATTAAAATCGCAGCGTCCAACCTAAGCACAAGGAAAGCTTCTCTTCGCTGGAATGCAGATACGTTGAGCATAGTAATATCTTCACCTCAACACAGTGGTGGTGGTGGTGGGAAGAGTGGTGATAACATAGATGCTACACTAGAAGACGCTGAAAAGATGCCATCTCAATTAAGAACTCGCAGTGAAGGTTCAATGAGAGTATCCACGGGTAGTCCAGCTAGAATAAGAAAATCTGATGATCAACAATCTACTTCTATAAGATCACATTGGCAAGATTCAAGTAAGTTTAAAAGGCATGAAAGTTTGGAGTAGTTCAAAAACAGTTCATTGATCCTTGATTTTATTGGCATAGTTGTTTGCATTTATCAGTTGTGGATGGTCTAGTTAGATGCACACAACTTTTTCAGTTAAATCCAATCTAATAAACGTAGAGAGTGGTGAATTAACTTTTTTTCACAAAAAAGAGAGCTCCAAACTAGCATAATCAGCACAAATTGCAAGATCTGAAATACATTCATCTCTCTTGATCGTTTTCTAGGAAAATCGATTTTTTTTTTCATTTTTTTTATCATCCAATGGTCATTTCCTCACTTAGTGCGTAACTTAGTACCTGTAGAATCCTGTGGTGAGATGGATGTGATGAATGAAGGGAAAGAAACATCTGATAACTACCGTGTGGATAAGCTGGATAAAGAGGGGGAAGTGGGTAGCTGTCCCACAAGATGCTGCAAGGATACTTCTCATAGTATAGGTAAATCAATTAAGAACCCTTCTCTTTTCCGTTCCTAACAGTAAAGTGCTTATCTTATGACAACATTTTACAGGTTCAGCATCCAGAAAAGAGGTCATGCCTACTACCATTGCAGAAAAACAGGTTTTCTGTGCAACCACAGTCTACAATGAAACATCTTTGGCAACTAATGCCTGGCGCGCTCGGTTAGTAAAAGCAATTAGTCAGAAGGACTCTGCTTTGCCAAAAAATGCAGACAATGTACATTCAACTTCAGCCTTTGGGAATGTCGTTGGTAATACAGGCAACTTGCCTGGCAACTCGACAGGTATGCTAGGTAATAAAAACGACAATAGCCAAGATCAGGTTATGCAGGACAACCATGAGGATGAACTTCTTGTTGCTAGGTGTGACCCTGCATCTTCTGTAAATCCTGTTGCCAGATGCGAGTCAGCATGTGGTATTAATCCATTTGCAAGATATGAGTCGATTGCCGGTTGTAATCCTAGAAAGCTTGAGAAGGGCAAAGAGAAGGTTATCTATGATAAGAGCAATTGTGTTAGCAACACAATTGAAGGTGATGGCAGCAATGAAAGTATAGAGAGCTGCCCAAGTACAATAGCTCCAAAGCGAAAGCATGCCCAATTTTCTGCATCCGAGATGTCATCTAAAAATAAAAGACGTAGAAGGGAAGACAATGGGAGTTCTTGCTCAGGATTGTTCCAGAAAAATGGTAGCTCTTTCTTTAACTGGATGTCGTCTCTCACTAAAGGGTTAACGGTGTTTGATGAAACTCCTGCTGTTCCACTTAATCAGAAATTTTCAGTGCCTACAGGAGAGGAATTTGCAACAAGTCCTGTAGTGCCACTTCAAAACAACAGTGGTGTTCCTCTGCAGTCTCTTGGCTTCAATTCTCTTTTTCAATCTCTTTATAGTCATAATGTTATGACTACTTCAAGAAATATCTGTCACCAGTCAGAAAGCAACCGCACTGCCAACAGGCTTACACCAGGTTTAAACAGTAGTAAACCAATTATCATGGGCAGAGAAACTCTTGATGTGGCTACTGAGACTTTAGCTGCTGACAACATTCAAATGGGTTCTGGTGGTGATAGAGGGGCATTTCCACATCAAATTGGAACTCTCCCTTTAAGAACAGAAAGAAATCTGAAGCTGCTCAACTCAAGTAACTCATGTTGTAGATCTCTAGAAGAAAAACAAAACCAGTTCCATGCCAGTTCTTCAAATGATGCAATGGGAAATAAAGGTGGTTTCTCAGGAAATTTATGGGTAAGTAGGCTTTTGCCAAAAACATCAATGAAATTGATGGATGCAACTCAGTGCAATGAAGAAAGTGATCTTCGTGCCGTCAGCCCAAAAGGTTTAGGTGATAAATTGGATAGCTCATTACAGAATTTTAATGTGGACAAGGAGTTAAATAATGCGCAATGCTTTATTAGCAAAGAAAGTGGAAACGAGGCTACAAGTAGCAAATGCGCAGCAGCCGAAGATGAACATAAGCCCTCAGAAACAATGGCTTCAGTTTTTGCGAAAAGGTTGGATGCACTTAGACATGCAAAGACCTCAGCAGTAAGGTTGGCTATAACATGTGACCATGGAATGTCCAAAGGGCGTAATCACAGAACGAGTTCTTTTGTTGTTAGTTGCAATAGTCATGATGAGCTAGATCTTGGACAACAAACTTGCAAGTCTTCTAGCGGAGAAGGAAGGCTAGTTTTGTGTGTAGGTGACAAAGGCAAGGAACATATATCTCCAGGAAGTGATGAAAAATTAAGAGGAAAGGTTTTGTCTCAGCTTGAATATCAGAATTGTGGAGGGAACTCAGATGGAAAGGCAGGTGCTCCTAATTGTACTTTAGAAGCAAACACATCTATTGAAGAGATTGATCGGAGGCGAGTAAACAATAAAAAAGGGGCATCAAATTCCATGGAGAATCAACCAGATAACGAGCAAATTGTATCTTATGGTACTGTGCCCAATGATGTTTGTGACGATTCAGGTGTAGTTTTTGGAGCCTTGCACAGGCTCCGTTTGTCTCGATCAGATATAATAAGGTACTCTAAAGGATTTTGTGGATCACCTCTGAATTCCTTTACATATTCATTTCTACCTTCTGTCTAAATCATTTATGCTTGCATGGGAGGATTCCATAACTTTTTCTATATGTAAGAAATAGGAACATCAAAGGATGGCGTAGTTCGTACTTCATAGGGCTGACTGCATCACATGAATAAACTGGGAAAGTCACCAGAGCTAAAGAGCACATAAAAATGTTTCTCTGAATAAACTATGACTATCAGTGGGCATTGCCTATCAGGAAAGAAACTATGACTTCTATATGATGCATATACTTTACATTCTCCTGAGGGAAAATTTGGTGCCTTATACTAGCTTTCAGAAATAATATTGGAATAGTACAGGTTTGCTGTTTTATTGGGTATTTTCTCTAGTTGAATACTAAATATCAGTTTGTTCTGGAGTTATGTCCATTGACCAGATTAATGTACATAGGGATATCCCTCTGTGTGTAAGTACTCAAATTAGTGGAAAATCCTGAAAACATGATATTTATTTCATGTTTTTTTACTGTTACCTCTGTTCTTAAATAGATGATGTCATAGAACACATGCACTCAAATCTTGAAATCTTAAATTATTAATAGATTAAAAAATATTACGATTTAATATGTGAAAATAATATTAGTAGATTTGTCATGAAAAATACTTTTATATAGTAATGTTGTTAATAATTCTTGTAAATGTATAACTAGAAAAATACCATAGAAACATATGCATCGGAGATCGTATCGATGTCCAAGATGTTATCTTTTTGAGAACGGATTTAGTACTAATTCTTGACAGATGGTTGAGGTCACCGGTCATGCACACCACCTTAGATGGCTTTTTCTTGCGTCTACGGTTTGGTAAATGGGAGGAAGCACTGGGCGGCACTGGATATCATGTTGCAAGGATAAATGGTAAATGACCAGATAATTGTGCATAATATGGTGATTGGCAACAAAAAATGCTCTGGTTGCAGAGTGATGTGTTCCTTTCTTCAAAAACGAAAAATATTAACTAAAGGAAAATAAAATGATATTGGCTTCTCTTACAGGAGTACTTATTCACTGATTTTTATTATTTATTCTTACAGGAGTGCTTGATAGGAATCGCCTTTCTGTGACCATCAGGAATTCAACTTGCCAAGTAGATTCTCGCTTTGTATCCAACCATGATTTCCATGAGGTAATTCATGAAAAGACAGTAATCTTGTCCATGTTGTTACTTAACATCAGTGTCCGTTCTTGACGATATTTAGCCGAATTGGGTCAGCACCGTATAAAGCAGAGCAGCATTAAACAATTCCAAGTCAGTCTTTTTAATGCTTATAATTCACAGCTCAAGATAACGAATTTCCATACCTTTTAGGATGAACTGAAGGCATGGTGGTCAGCTGCCATGAAGTGTGGCTGGAAACTACCTTCAAAAGAAGAACTCAACACGAAGCTACGAGAAAGAGAGCTGCTTCGTTTTTAAAGTGGAAACGCCCCCCAACTCCAGATGATAGTACCAATGTACATTACAGAGGTTTCAGTCTTGCTTGCCTCTGGTCTGGAAACGCCGGCTATGCAAGCATTACTACTCAGGTACTGTGATTGCTTTTCTCACTGTTCAGACTGCTAGCCTATCTTAACTTGTTTGAGATTGAAAGGCTTTGAAGAAAGAAAGAAGGAAATGCTGCTGTTTGCGTCAGCTTGTGTTTGAGTTCATTGGCCATCCTATCTGCTGTAAATAGGAAGCTACTAACAGTGTAGTGCAACTGTACTACCGTTGAATATAATACTTCCTTGAAGAATAAGATGATGTGGAACTGGTTTCTTACGCAATATTTTGAAGAAATTTTCATTAGTAGATGGCATGCAAAGCACGAGATTACATCCCTTTAACGGATGAAATGGCTTTCTCATGCTTCTATGATTCTATCACAATCGCAACACAGAGGAATAGACAGTACGGTACATTTGTGTGGATAGATTTGTTTCAGTTTTTATAACTATCAACTGGTTTGTCTTTGTGTGTTTCAGTTATCATCTAATTTTCTCTGCATTAAACGGGGCAAATGTCATGGAAAATGCGGCCCACTGACACCATGTCATCTGCCCTATGGGCTGATGCTCTGATGGGCCAGAGCTACTTAGCTAGCTGGGCCTACGCAGGCATCACTCGACGCTTGGCAATCTTCCTCTGGGTGGGCCAAGATCTGCAATCGGCATATACTCTCCATTGGTTTGGGCATTGGAGCCGGCAGCGGGGGAGAACCTTCCACGGCGGAGATGCGGCCACCGGAGCCGGGGGAGGTGAGTTGCTGCCCCTGTTTAGCTAAATGGATCAGGTTACACCACATGGCCACTGGCCAGTGCATCGGACTCATGGCGAGGAGACGTTGTCGGTGGGGGCTATTTTCTTTTGTGCTTCGAGTAACAACCTTGCTGTTAACCTATAGCAAAATGTAGAGAAAACGAGGATGCAGCAACAGAATTTCGGCCCTGTTTGACCACTTGAAATGGAGGATTTTGATTAGAAAACAACAAAGTTATACTGCATATCACCCATCTCCTGGTTAATCTCTACTATAATTCACGTATTCTAGAAATTCACTTTAGCGGTGTAGGCTTCTTTTTTAGGAAAATAATAAAGAACTAACAAGGAGTGAACCCAAAGAAATTTCAGAATGGAGATGTCTTCAGACTCTAATGGCCTTTTTTCTGGAACTAGCTTCCTCGGCCCAAAGTAATTCTGCCTCCACGTTTTATCGTGACCGAGCAAAAGTGCATCGTTTGAAAAGTTTGGTATGATACAGAAACAACACAACTCTGCCAGATATCAGGGTATGCTACAATACGGTACAACAAGAGATAAAAGCAAATCAGTTTCTTTTAACATACTTCCATCAGATGAAAGCAAGAAATGCTAACACAATGTTCAGTTACAATATAGAAAGAAAGGAAGATGCTAAGACATTGTTCAGTAACAACATAACAACAAAGTAACAACAAAGCAAGAAATGCTAAGACAATGTTCAGTACTACTCTTTACTTTGTCTGAACAACAAAAAATGGAATGTGTGACCAGATGCATGTTGCATGCACTAGTTCAGATAAATTCTGGCACCATGGTTTCTAACAAAGTTTACGTACTGCTTACCTCAGACTAAAATGATACTAACAAAATAGACAGAATAGCACATGAACCCAAGATAGAACATATATACTATACAAACTTACCAAGCAACACATCTTGTGTATCACATCACCAATTAACCTATCAACCATAAAGAATCAGAGCAATCCTCAGGCACGAAAGAGGGAAGAAAAACAACCTACATTCTACATAATTGAGTTATGCATAGTAAGTTTAGGAGGAATTACGTAGCTTTAACTTAAAATTCTAGCAATCCATGGCAAAGGATAGAAAATAAATCGACATTCAGTCATTTTGGATTCTGAATTTCAGCTTATAACCTCAATGTTCTCACTTTCTTCAGTAACTTTTCAGGAAGCCCTACATACAGTAGACTGACAGAGATACATAATCAAACATCACATTCCATGCAAATGCACTTCAGCAAGGCAAAGTACACCATCATCTATGAACAAAAACGATGTGATCTCGTCAAAGAAATCTAAGCAAAGCCATGCACATGTCCACGGTTCACACTGAATATCAGTTGCAACAAGGATATACTAAATTATGAATCATCGAAAAGGGAAACAGAACGGTAGCAAACTGTGTACAGCAATAGGAGTTCACATTGATCGTAGCTGCAAGAGAATTCTACTAGAAAAGGAGTCCTGGTTCAGCTTACTGTTGAGACTAATCAGCAAGTACTATCTCAGCACTAAAATACCATAGAGGCTAGAGCACAGCGCAAGAGGAAACAAACACAATGTAGACGAAACACATGTTAGCCAGATCCGAAACTAACTTGACCTGTGGAGCAATGTTCCCAAAACCTGCCGTCTCAATGGATAATCCAAACCTGAGGGGAGTAGTTCGATGGGTCTTGCTCCGGGAAGCAGCGCTCTACCCGGGGCGGTGCTTCCGTCCATCTCCCGCAGTCAGTGCAGGGGTACAGCGGTGCGATAACCCGATCATCGCAGAAGTAGACTCCGCTCTCGAAGCCGGGATACTGAGCCGCTTCGTAGGATCTGGAGCAACCACGCCCGACGAACAACATCCGACCATCCAGGGAGGGCAGCTCCATCCACATGTACTCAACCACGTCGTCGTTGTTGTCGGGCACTTCGGGTTGTACCATCTGGAACACCTTGAACGCCGATGTGGGCTGTCCAGGATGAGGAGAGCATCTGACGACCAGGAGCAGGTCCCCGCGGGACTCCACGAGGTAGCGCGCTTTGACGTACTGCTCGTAAGCGCGCCCGTCCGGCGAGAAATAGCGATTCTCCCATTGTACTTGAGCCCTTCCCCCTCGATGGAAGGCCGGAGCTCCCACACGGATGTGGTCCCCTTGGGTGAGGAAATGGAAGGCCCCATTGTGGTACAGGACGTCCTCCACTTCCCAGCACACCTCCTCTGCGTCGAAGTAGCCCATGACCACCTCATCGTCGATGCGCCAGAACGCGATCTTCGGCAGTTCATAGGGGAAGTGAAGAAGGTTGATGATGCCGGCGACGACGCATCCTGCCTCGTATGGTTGGGACGATAGGGTGGCGGCGATGATGGAGAACGGCTGTAGCCGCAGTTGCGCAAGCTCTCCGGGCGCCGCTTCGTCGTGCACGATGATCATGCTGGGGAGCATGTAGTGACCCAAGTCGAAGAGGTCGAAGATGATGTGATGTTGACGACCTTGATGCTGATCGAAGACGGAGAGGAAGGTCATGCGGCCGTCGTACGAGCCGACGTAGCGCGCGTGGCGAAAGGCCAACGGGATGGTGATGGGATGGGAGGCGCAGCCGCTTAGGATGCAGCAGAAGCTCGGCCGCTCAGCAAGCGGCTGCATGAGAAACGGCAGCTGGCGAGGCAGAACCGGGAGCTGGATTCCTACGAGGGCATCGTGCCATGATCGGCATACCAGGTAGAAGTTCGCGCGGTCAATCTCGCACGGGAGGCGGCCGACGATCTCGCGCACGGCAACGCCAGGGAGGTCTGCCCATCGCGGATAGCCAGCCATGACCATGCGAGACGTGAGGCGAGGTTGGGGGCTGGCTGGCGAATGCCACGCGGGACGCGACGATGACGACGACGCGTGTTGGTTTGAATGTTTGATCCTTTTTGCTTCTGGAAGCCGCGGAGCGGAGGGAGGGAGGGAGGGAGCTTCTTGGGTCGCAAGGAAGTGGAGCAGGGCCAGCCTGGCACATGGGCCTGTTGTTTAGAACGGCCCATTTATTTGGGCAGATTAGATTAAACCTCAGACGAAGCCCACGATTCTGTGTAAGAAGAGATAAGACGCTCCAAACATCGAGCCCTTTGGCAGCTTTTTTTTTTCAAATAGTTAAATAACCTTTTTTGTGTAACTAAACTGTATCTAAAAGTATAATTGTTTTTAATACTATGCAAGATCTTTCAATTATTTTAAAATACAATAGTATTTAAGATAATTTACTTATATATTACTAAAAATTCACCTGTTTTCTTACACGACACTCGCTCTTTTACTGACACGTGATCCCAACTTTCTTATAGTATTTCTTGAATAACTCTGTGTTTACTAATTTATATCTGACCAATTCAGACTGTTATAATCTATATCCACTCCACCGTTAATGGGGCAAATGTTTTTTTAACATGGTACTTCGTAATTTATACTACTCGTAGTTGTTTTTTCCTTAGGAAATATTAAACCGTATTTACCTAGCACGGAATCTTCCGTGCAGGCTCACCAAGCATAGAATTTAATTAAGCGAGAAAACGTTGTAGCCACTCGCCTACCTAGCCTACGTGAGATTGGGCTGCGTGGGCTTTCTCTTTTTTTTTACAATTTATTTTTGAAGTTGTCTTGAATATCTTTTGCCATATATGTGCGTATAAATTTATAGTCATCGTGCGAAAGTTTTTTAAGATTCAGCTGGAAACTTTCTCCGTGGAAGCTTCTCTACGGAAACTTTCTCCCCCTTCTTTTATATAAACTTTTGTCTGTGTAAACTCTATGTATGAAACTTTTGCGACAAAACCCTTTTCTAGCTTCTAATGAATCTTCTGACTATAATTGAAAGGTTTACTACAAAAGTTTCAACAGAAAATTAAAATAATAATGACACTATCTGTGGGAAGTTAGGACTTCTATCAGAGGAAAGAAGGGATGTGATCATAGATTAGGAAATATATTTTTTAATATGCTGGATGGGTAAAAAAATTGATAGGACGAGTAAAGCTCATCTAAATTTAGATAAGATAGTGTCTTTTTTTTTTGAGTTGTTAGTGTGAGCTTTTTATAAGTATTAGATTGATATATTTAAAATGAAATTTTAAATTTAAACCTTATTATATTTTAGGACTGTGAAAATACTATCTTACCCTCGGCTCTAAAGAAGAGGAGGCGCGTGGCGCCGTGGGCGGCTGGGCGCCCCTCCTGTAAAAGAGTTTTACGCGGTTATTGCTAGCTTCCTAGTTACTTCTACGCGCGCTCGCCGACGGACGAACCGAGGCGAGTCGACGAGACGACGCCTCGGCGAGAGCGAGATGAAACCATGGGCAAGCGGTTGAGCGTGAGCACGACATCTCGTGCGCTAATGAATTGAATCAACAAATTAAATGCTCTCGTGGTGCGCTGTACGTTGCGTGGGGGGACGGGGGACCAGGAAGGTGATCGCTGCATTGCGCAAGGTGGGGCAAGGGCCCGTACGTGATTGGCCATCGTCGCGTGCTGATGTGCGGAGGAGGTAGACCGGACGACGACTATTACGACAACGCAGTTGAGAGAGTGATGGTAAGTTTGGTGGAGCAGTAATATAGAAAGAAAAAAAAAAGCTTGCTGTGAGCTCTAAACTATAAAAAAACTAAGAAATTATTTGGTTGAAGTAGATATAAATTTCTATTTTAATAGTAAGCATCTGTAATATCCTTATGTTTGGCTGCACTATTAATATATAGTCTATGTATAAAACACTAACCTATTTAATGAATTGTATTTAGATCATTGTTGCAGTAAGAAATTTTATAATGTTTTATAAATTTAAATAATATATTTTAATTGTATTTTCCAAACTCCTGGAATGCTGCAATGATACGGTGGATAATTTTTGTGAAGTTTAGACTGGGAAGCTGTTGGGGTGAGAGCAATTTCATAGTTTTTCAATTTATACAAGAAAAAAGTTACAGTTTTTTTAAAAGATTAATTTGTCTCTAAATCTATTTAATTCAAACCAGCTTTCAGTTTCTTAATTAAGAAAGTATCTAGAAAGCTGGACGATTTGTAGGCGCTAACTTAACTTGTCCGCTTGTTTGGTTGCGGCAGTTTCCAGCGGGGACGCGCCGGCACATTTCTGCTTCTGCCTCTAGAAGCTAGCGTGTGGTTTTTGTGGCGAGCTCGGAATGTAAACCACGCGAAGTTCAACGAAATGTCACGCACGCGGCACGCTCCATTACTTAATTTAATTACAAGTGAGACAAATTAGAGATTGTGAGACATGGGATATGATAGTTTATATTAGTTGTTTTGTTGGGTGAACAGGGTGAGACAATTTTTTAATTGTTGTATGAATGTAATTTATATATGATAAACTTAAATTTAGTAAACCATTATATATAGATTTAACTAAAATATAAATCAAGTGGAAAATCTTATTTTATAGAATAAATTATAATAATATAACCGTGTAATCGGATTGTAAATTAGATAAATGGTTTAGAAGAAAAATTATTTAAATATTTATAAATAAAAAATTAAGTTTATCCCAAACAACTAGGAGATGACATATCATCTCATTCAAACATGAATGAACTCAGCCAGCAAATTTTCTTGGATAGATGTAAAATGGTATTCACAGCTGAGGGATAATTATCTTGGTGCATATCAAGCATTATTCCTTCAACTTAATTTGCTCACTCGTCAAGCAAGAACATCGTCCGTATACAACACCAAAGCCGCTATCAACTCATTAGTAGCACACCACTTTCAACTTGACAGCTAAAGCTCGACTTACTACTGATTGGATCTTGCAAGCAGCCGGATTCGATCTCCTCGAGCTCCATGAGGGCATTTGTTATTGCCTTGTCCACCTCACGCGAAGATATCTTTGTGTATATGAGATGCATGGAAAATTAAGTTAGTGTTAAACCATACAGAGTTAATTATTTAATTTGCACGTAGTATTGGTGATTAATGCTTCTCCCTCCGTGCTAAAATATAAGCACTTTTATAAATTTTTTATAGGAATTAAGAAGAGATATGAAATTAAATGAGGTAGACTATTTGTTGTGATTGGTGAAGTGCTAAATCATAGCGCTCAGTACACATATGTTTTGTTTGGATGTGAAACATTTGGCATATTAAGTCAACCCATGCGACCTTATTCTGACCGAAGAAGAATCTTCGGCCTCTGAAATTCCTCCTACGTACATTAATTCTTGCACGTTGATTAATTTCTATCAGTTGTTCTTAGGCATTATTTTCTACGTACAAAAGAAGTGGCACGGGACCAGGTTCGATTGAATATAAAAAAAGTATAGTGTTACATCAAGTTATATTTGACTTTTGCACTATTGACAAAATTAAACAATGCTTCCATTATAAACCCTCATGTATTACACTAATACATAACCCACTAAGTACTGGAATTTAGCAACCGTGAAATGTAGGGTTCATATTTAACCTTTGCACTAGTGACAAAATTAAACAATGTTTCCATTATAAACCATCATGTATTACACTAATACATGACCCACTAAGTACTATCCTTATCCTCAATGTTATATATTATAAGTTGTTTGGCTTTTTAATGGATTAAACTTTTGAAACTTTGACTACGTTTATTAAAAAAAATATCAACAATTACAATATTAAATTAGATTCATTAAATTGACTATAAAATATGTTTTACTAATGTATGCATTTGATATTATAAATATTAATATATTTTTATTTAAATTTAGTTAAAGTGAGAAAATTTTGACTTTACAAAAAGTAATTGCTTTATAATATGTACTAGTAAAATCGTTTTTTTACTTTTCAATCACCGACAAATGGCAGAACTAATTATTAAGAATATACTGTGGAGATACCTCGGACTCTACTGCGATGTCCATCCGCATCCCGCGGGCGTCCAAGCACGACTGGATCGCCGTCACACGGAGCTCCTCCATGGCCTTGAGCCGCCGGAGCACCACCTCGAACACATCCACCATCGAGCGGCGCTCACTCTCGGCGCGCACCTTCACCACCATGCCGCCGCTGCCGCCGGGCCTCGGTGGCGCCGCCCGCTCCAGCTCCTCGTTCCGCGCGCTGAGCCACCCCTTTCTCCCCTCCAGCTCCCGGATGTAGCTGGCCGCCGCGCCGACGATGAAGTTCTTGCCAACCTGCGTGGACAGAAAAATGGCAGAGAATGGCAGAGAATCGAAATGAGCCGGCCGATTGATCGATCGCCCGAATTGCATTTTACATGCTCGCGTGTTGTGTCTTTTTGACGGTTACTGCTCTATACTTTTGACGCGCCGGCGGGGAGGATGGCGTGGAGTTCGGCGTAGCCCTGGCTGAGGCGCTCCCGCCGCAGCCGCTCCCGCATGATATGCCGGAACCGCGCGCTGCCGCCGCGCGGCGCCTGATCATGCCCGACGGCGGGCTCGCCGGGCGCCGCGCCCGGCTGCGTCTCCACTGTCGCCGCCGCGGTGTCATCGATGCTCCTGAGGTACTCGTGCATTCTGCGGGGGAGGTTCGCCCCGCCGCCACCGGAGGAGGTGTACCGCCGGCTCAGAGACTCCGGCGACGACAACGACGCAACCGCCGTACTCTGGTACGCCGCGAAGGCGCTTCCCAGCTGATGCTGCTCCTGCTGCTGCTGCACCACCTCCGCTGGCGCCGCCACCGGCGAAGGGAGCAGGAAGCCGAGGCTCACCAGCAGCTCCTCGTAGTCGACGACGGCCGCCGCGTCCTCTACGAAATAGAATGGGTAGTCGTCGTTGTCCATGGCCATGTCCTGCATGCATGCTAGCCGTTCAGCCGTTGCCGTTGGCGCCTGGCGCGTCTGCGCTTATACATAACCGACTACGCCTGCGAGAAACGAAGGTTCGGAGACCGGTCGTCACGCTCGCGCAAGGCTAGTTTGACCGGTAAGCAACGCAGCCGCGTCGAAGGCATGCAAGCGGGCGACTCGTAACCCTTCTTTTATAGAATGACCAGAATTCCGTACAAATAGTATTTTGTAAAATGTTTTAAATTAGAATTTTTTTCTCTTTTATACTGCACGAGAGAATCATCTAAAAGTGTGTTTCATATAGATTCTAATTTATTGCAGAAAGTAATTATGATTCATACTTTATTTTTTGATAAAATCTAGATTTAAAATGTTTCTATAAGAATCTATATAGTACCAAATGTTCACTGATATCGTCATCAGTTTATATTTAATATTTTTGTATTTTAGTAAGATATTAAATTTATTAGCCGCAATATATTACTATTACTACTATTAAATTATATATAAATATTTAATTCAAGTACAACATTAAAAACATGTATTTAGAGGGGAATCCATAATCAATTGATCCGCCTTTGAGCGTGAGACCGGTGGGCGATGGCCCCGCGTGACACCGCACGTACACGCTATGACGCGTGCGCGGCATCTGAGACCTTGTCGTCGAGCGAGCTAATCTACTGGGACATGCAGCACTAATCAGCTATTATTTGAAAATTTGGAAATGATGGGGCAAACTCGAACTGTGGTAGGTTTGAAGATACAGCGGATGAGGCGACGTTGACTTTTGAAACAGTCGTACCATATCACGTACTCGATCGATCTGGCATCTTCTCGTCCCCAGCTCGCTCAGCTCCCACGTGCGGCTTTTGGATTCTTCTGAGGCAATAAGTAATCGGGACTTTGTTCTAGAAACATGCATGCATGGCCAGGTCATAAGCGTTTCCAGTGGTAGTGTCTAGTGTCCACAGAAATTAGTGCGTATGTCATATGATTTTTTACGATGCGTTGGAGAATTAACGAAGAGAGAGAGAGCAGGAGTAAGTCTGGCGTAAGATACATGTCATCCAGTTATTTATATGATTCGTTTTACCATTCTTAAATCTTTTTTAAATATAAACCATTCTAAAACTTTTATTTATTTATTTATATTTATATTTGTTAAATAAATATTATTCATTTTACAAATAAATAGGTATAACAAGATCATATAAATGAAAATAGATATAGGCATGGAAACTCCCCACTGAGAATGCCACGACGTAGACATGGTATTTGTGAAAATAGATCAATCATCATGGTATTTAATTATCAGTAACTAATAAAGTATCTCCGAGAGATTACCTATATTGCTATTTAAATTTAAATTTAGGTGTTTTGGTTAAAAATAAAACTCTAACAATCCTTTTTAATGAGTTTCTTTTCTAATTCATTCCCTAAATCATCTCTCATTTTTCTCAACTATAGAATTAGTTTTGTCGACCCCTATTTTCATTCGCGCCTATTTTTTCTCTTACGCGCGCATTGTTTTCTTTCCCACGTGTTATTGTAGGCTAGACAACACATATATTTAAAGTTATCATAGCTTTACACAAAATTATTATAGATTATAAGACGTATTTACAGAATTTTTAAAAATAGAGATCGGGATTATAGAAAAACTATTGTATATTGATTGATTTTTAGAGAGAGATAGAGTTTAGGATATTTTCTATATGAGATTTATGGAATAAAATTTAGGAGATCGAGATGCTTGAGTCATTAATTACCAAAGATACCATGAGATGCGAAACTACATAGCAAATTTTTATGTGCGAGAAAAATAAGAAAATTAGTTGTCTTGTATACACCGCAATGGACAAGTTTCATGTTTAGCTTAGTGCACAACTGGACTGTCGGCAGAAAAAATAGTGTGTGAATTGGGTCGAATTCCTAAAACTTTTGGCCCGCCACACTTCTCAGCCCAACCGAATCACCTGCGTATAAGTCCACGTGGCGGACGCGGAGTGGCCAGGACAGGATAGGCCATGGACGCAATGCAAGGACAGCCGCTCTCGCGCCTCACCCAATCCCGGTGGCGCCAGGCGATTCGTGGCCGGCCACGTCGGCCGATCGATCCCGCGATAATTTGGCACGTATCGCCTTCAAAAAAGCAAACGCCAGCAGCTGCACACGCGAACCCGAGATACACCACTCTCCAGCAGGGCCAAGCAGCAAGCGAGAGAGGGAAACCATGGCCACCACCATCAGCGCCGCCGCGGAGACCGCCGTCGTTGCCCGCGCCGTCGTCTCAAGGCCACAGGCCCTAGGTAACTTCCATGGCCTCGTTCATAGACAGTTTCATGTCTGCACGGGTCGTTGTTGCCTAAGCGTAGTGAGCATGCTACATACGTGATGTGTGATGCAGGGGTGCCGCAGCTGAGGGCGAGGAGCGTGAGGTGCAGCTACTCCAAGGACGCGAAGGAGGCGACGCCGGCGG
>ASSH01052574.1:0-15456 GCA_000418225.1 Zizania latifolia
TGGACTGGAAGAGTTCTTGCTGACCATCATTTTCATATGCTGATCGATGACCTGCAGATACAATTGTCAGCTACAAGCCACAAGTTGCGAATCACAGTAGTAGGTAGCCAGTCAATTCCAACGTCTTCAGTAGATTTCACTGTACCATCTGATAAAGAAAAATTCAGTTTCGAAATAGTAAATCTACAGCCACATGGTCGCTACAGCCAGCCGGTCAGTTGCATTTGGTGGAGTTCTATCAACGGTCAACACATAAATCTACTAATTTAGCATAAAAAAGTATCATATGTAACTAAGGGCCTGTTTGTAACGAAGGAATTTAAATGCATTTTTCAAATGCATGCAACAATCAGGGAAAGAAGTCTTAAAAAATCAGGGAGACCTCTGCATTCCAAAGGAGTCTTAGAATTTCTGCAGCAAATCCAAGGCTGAGATTTGACTTGATCACAATTGGGTAGTTGACTTTCTAGATTATGCTAAAAAGATGCTTTATTGATGTTGCTGTAGTATTTACTAGGAAGATGATGGAGCATGCAAGTCTTAGATAGTCACAAGGCAGTGAGAAAAATCTCCGTATCATCAGTATGTAAGAGAGTTAGAGTAAAATAGAAGGGGTGTAAAATTGAGTTGATATGAATTAATTTTCTTAACTAGACTATTGATTCGACTATAAGAGTTATAAAATATTAGAATGAGATAGGTGTATATATCGTCAAAATATAAAGATAGTAGCTGATTTTTTTTTTTCGGATGCATTTGCACCCGTAAACTACAGGGGGGTTTCGCCCTAAGTATGGCGTAAGACAAATTTGGTTGGTCCTGCATGTACTACCTTGAGTTTTAAGCAGGTCAACCCAGCCAAATCCATATCTTTTACACAAATATAAGTTCTTCTCTGAAATTATTCACTGAGATCTTGGGGGAAAAAATCATGAAGAGGACAGATTGACACCAACTTTTTTCGTGGAACCCACCACTAGGAAACAAGAACACAACATGTTGAGAGGTCTGGCAAAAAGGAGTAGGAAATAATGAGCGTGATGGGCGAAAACGCGGTTCTTTGTACTGCCTGCATACTTGAACTGATCTCATAAATTTGCCGGTGCCTTTAATTCGCTAGACTGATGTGTGACAAGGACAGCCATCTCATCTGTTCCCTCTTTACCTTTTGCAAGCTCATCCACATGTTAATTCTCAGCTGTAAATTGATCACACAGAAAGATAATAGGTGAAAAAATCTTCTTCAGTCTCCATCGAGCATTTTGAAGAGACGCCATTCCAACCATTAAATTAAAAAGCAATTCTACTGGTTCTATAATAATAGAATCAATCTAGGTTATTGATTTCGAAAGATAAATTAGTACTTTAATTAGTTATATTTTGATTATAATCGTTATTATAAAATTTACATATATCTCTTCCATTGCTAGGTTGCCATCTTTGTGTCATTTATTTTTACGATAATTTTACTCTTTTTAAATTCTATAATCATTAATCAAAATAGAAATAGAAAAGGTTTTAAACCCTTGGATAGAAATAAATCAAGGATTGAGATTCATTCTAGCAGAATGCATATAAAATTACTCAAATACTATGGAAGGAAGAGAGATGCCACATATGACATTAAACAATACAAGATTAACATATTTAGGTTTTTTCTGAAAAAACACCCAATTGGTGAACATTGAGGGTCTTTTGACAATATGAACATAGTGATCTGATTCACAATAAAATCTACTTACCAAATCTAAATTGGAACGATCTACTTTTGTTGGGAGCCGGTTCGACTTGATATTGATGCATAAGGCCAAGATGGCCATTTATCAATCATAATTAAGGTTTTTCATGCTTGGGTTTTCTTACCTATTTTTTCCATTTCATATAATTCTAGTCTAATATCAACAGTAACAAAAATTTAGTAGCCAATTTATTGTACTAAACTTATCAGCTTCCAATAGACTGTCATATCTAAAAGTATGGCTATGTGTTTCTAAAACCAATTGCAAAAACATAAATGAAAAATATTTCTGTCTGAAGAAAAAAAAGAAGAGGAGGAAACTGATAACTGTCAAAAGAGTGGAAGTTTTCAACTACCAGCACCCGCCATTCAGGCAGGTCGCCACTGACCGAACTTAACAGAAAACCCCCTCAGCTTTCCCTTCCTCTCGTTGCGGATCCCTCTCCTCCTCCTCCCATTCCATATTCGGGGAATTCCCGTTTCGGCGTTTCCCATTCACCAACTCCTCCAGGCACCAACCCTCGAGTCAGACATCAAATCTTTTCTGGGTTTTCGGCTGCAGGCATCATCTGGATCGAAGGTTCGTTTCTACGGAGCATGCTTTGAAGGAAAGGAGGTTTCTTTTGCGTCGGTTTTGTGCGTGTTTCGTGGATTCTTGGTGGCGGCGTGCGGTGCTTGGGGTTTGCGTGTAATCTGTTTGTGGAAAGGCGCCGGCCAGTTTCTCTTCAGTTGATCGATCAGCTGAAGCTGGAGAGCTTGCGAAACTTCAGCTCAGGCATCAGGTGATCTTCCGGTTACGTTTTTTTCTTGCTTTTTTTTTTGCTGGCAAGAAAGGAGATGTTTTTTCATCGCTTTGTTTGGATCAGTAAAAGGACATGTTTAGCGATGCCAACCTCCCTATGTTTCATTCGGATTTGTATTGATTTCTTCCCTTCCAATTAACCCATCTAGTTCCTTTCGGATTTCATCCGAACTTGACTGTCTTCCATCCTCTAATTAACCTATCCAGTTTCTTCCGGAATTCTTTGATGCGTGGTGTTAGTAGTAATAGAAGTTATTTTAGGGGAGTTGTAATAGCAATTCGAAACAAATTTGGCTGAAAATCCCACATGTTTGTAGTTCTGTTTATTTTTCTTACCTGTCCCCCGTCATTTTCTTTTCTTGTGATCAGATTTCCTGCGCTGCTTCACCATTTTTTCTTAGAAGCTTCCGTTGCATTCTTGATTTCGCACTGTAGAAACATTTGCGCACGGTTTAAATATGTTGTCGAAAAAAGGATGAGGATCACAATCTTTTTCTTCACTAAAGAGCCTCTCCCCGTGCAGATTTCATCTCTCCATCATCTAATTATTAATTAGAAATTGAAACACTAATTAACAAGGATATGTGTGGATAGATTGGTGTTTTTTAAAAAAAAAATTGATGATTTACCACTCTCAAAATGATCGTGGTTATGTTGTCACGTGAAACCATTTAGTTCAATGATATATAGATCAGAATGATAAAAAATTGAAATTACTTCTTGGCAGTGATAAATTATCAAATCTCTCTAGTTTAATTAGTGTGTCTTAAGAAATGGTTTAATTGCAGTTGGTGGGTGCTTGTGTGCGTGTTTTCAGAAAGAGGGGTGTTATGTCAGCATCATTATTTGTTTTCTCTGTGTTTAAAGGTGCAAAAGGCCCTCTTAACTTGTTTTTTATTAGCTCGTTCGTTGATTAAGGTGTGTGTTTCCTCATGACTAGTATCTGCCTTTAGCTAACCAGTTTTGTGGATACTTGGTTGGAGACCATCTTTCGCTATATTAAATTTGTTTGGCTCATGCACTTTTCCAGAATTCCAGTATGCCAGTATGGTCTTGAAGCAATGATTTATTTGGAGTTGGGATGACATTATGTGTGTTACTAAATAAATTGTTAATCGGTGGCCAGTTTGTTCATGACAGGGTTTAAAAGCTAAGGAATTGTTCCTTATCCTGCAAGTGTGGTTATAAGCACAAAATGGCCCAGCTGTTGCACCATCAGGAGTCTGCGTTTTATGGGAAGGAACTACATGGGAGTAAATGGAGCATTCTTCAGTTCTTTGGCTTTCGTCGGCACCTGCGATCCACTAAGATGATCTCTGACAAGAAACACAGTCAGGGAAAAGGCAGTGGTGGTAAGTTGACTACTTCATTTCTTTGTTATACTTGTTAAAAGGGTAAAAAGGCCTTGAATAGTAAGTGGAACAGAGTGTAATTTAACAACCCATATGCGCAATTCATGAAGTTGAAATGGTTTTCCCTTGATATTTAGGGTGAGTTGTGTAACCTATGATACAATATTAACTCATAAGTGGGGAATTTACTATTTGACTAATAGTGTAGTAAATACATATTTCCTTGATGTGTAGAACTTGCCAGAATAATGTTCTACTTTGATATATGAAATAGTATTAGAAATTATCCTCCTAATGTGTTTATAATTTGCCTTAGATGAAAAAATAATTTCAGGAAGTAGACGCCGAAGTTCGTATGTTCCACTGAAAGAGGAAGACAGTGGGGTCATGGAAGATGAGAAATACACTGAGGTATGTACAAATTGCTCAGGTTTTAGAATTCCATCTTCACCCTTTTGAAGCATTTTAGTTGAAAGTGTTAGAACAACATTTTTTTGTATAACTTGGTAGTAATTTCTGAAACTTCCTCATACATAAGCTAATATGTGAGCATCTAGTTTGTAGTATTGTACAATATAACTGAAACTTATCCAGACCAGAAACTATTGATAAGCCGAATATATTGGTAGTAGTGTCTGGATTGCTGTGACTACATTACATAGAGGTATAGAATCATTAACACACTAATACAGTTGTGCCCGTCCTTTATCATAGTCATATAAGTCTAGAAAAACATATTCCATATAAGAAGTTTCCATAAGTTTCCTCCAACACCGCATATATAGTCGACCAATTTTTATCTGGAGATGGCTTATCATGTTGTTTTCATTTCTCCTATATCAGGTAACAAAGAAAAACAAGGCTTCAAAAAAGAGTTTTGGTAAGGGAAGGTTGGGGTCCTTGATTCTAAAAAAGTTGTATGGAAAGGAAGGCCAGAAAGAGAAGATGCTTCCTGTTGCACCAAAGCTGCTGCGTACTCTTTCAATACATTATCTGGAAAGCAATGAGTATGTTCTTGATGGTGAATCTGCTACCAATGGTGATGGTTCTTCACAAAGTACTACATTATCAATGCAAAACACCACCAATACAAACTTCCACCATGCTGCGTTGAACGCCCAAGATGGTTGTGATAATGATACAAGTTCTTTACTACTAAAGAGCGGCGACGGTCATGTGAAACGGAAGAGTCATCGTAGCATTTCAATGGATGGGGTTCTTCATAAGGTCCCTTATGGACAAAAGGTATCTGGAGATGTAATTAGAGAAGAACTTTCCCGGTCAGCCTCTGCCACATATGACAGGGATGGTTTGAAACCTTGCATTGGTACTGCTGGTAAAAGACCTGTAAACCAAGGTTTTCGGCGTTCACGTTCACTCACTGAATCATTGGAGAGATATTCTCACTTGCTTGATTCCATTTCAAGCAGCCAGTCAAAGAGGACACTGACAAGCTCAAAATCTACAAGGGATCATTCTACTGGTTTGCGAAGAACTTTGGCTGAGTCCAGATCAATAAGTTTGGTTATACATTCTGAAAGTCTTGTGATTCCAGAAGATACCTTGGTATCACATGTTAAAGAGAAAACTGTTGTGGATGGAGATGTGCATGCTTCTGTGGATGAGATCTCCAGTGATGAGGTTGCTGATGGCTCTGACAATACTGCGTTTCTTGAGGACTACATGAATGACAAAAGGTGTGTTGCTGCGGTATCAGCTGAAGCTAATGTATGCACTGTTCCTTTACCTTCAGAAGGGCTCGATATTTCAGAAGCGCACGCAGCAACTTGTGATGATGAGCATGTTCACTCATCAAAAGAAGTCAATTTGTGTACTGCTCATTCAACAGCAGAAGAAGTTGACGTCCCAGAAGAACATGGAACAACTTCTGACGACGATCATATTAGTTCATCGACAGAAGCCGGTATGTGCACTACTCTAAGTTCAGAAGATGACAGCATTGCAGAAGAACAGACAGCAACTTCTGATGTTCTGGAGTCTAGAGAAGGTATTTTTTGCGTTCCTGATCCCAGTCAAGAAATTGAAGCTGAGATAAATCTAAGCTGCCAACAAGAAACTGACAGTCCAGTGTCAGTTCTTGACGTCACCTTCTCAGATGATCCTGCTAGTCCAGTGAAATACACAATCCTGGATGGTGAGATTTCCATTTAGTGTGCAGAAAACCTACATACATTAGCTTTTGATAGTTTGGGAAATAAAAATGATTTCTATTATATAATCCCTGATTTGGGACCTTCAGTGACCAGTCACTGTTAGCACCAACCAAATTATCTTGAAAGTAATGAATCAAGTACTATTACCTTATGAGTTATGGGGGTGTTAAAAATTATAATATAGTTACTTACTTATCACCAAAAGTATCAATGACGTTAACATTCAAACTTCAGAATTTTTTTCAAGCTCCGGCCTTCAATTTTAAATTGGGTTTTCTTTTCATATTTCTTCTTGTTTTGCAGATTCATTTTTGATGCCAAGTATCGTCCATGATGCTGATAATTCAGCTGACATGGTTCTCAATGCCAGCACTTCTATGGAACTATCAACCACTGAGTTGACTGGCAAAAATGTTCAAGAAAGTGACTTTGATGAACTGAACTATCTCCAGGCAGATCCAAAGAATGGGGATGAGTTGATATGTGTGAAGGATATATTCATGAAATCTAGCTTCTGCAATGAAATACTGTTTGATGAATGGTGCACACAGAACATTACAGCTCTCCAAGAAGAGGATTGCCAGCATTACGAGGCTGCCGCCGCTGCATTTGACTTCACTGATATGTCAGCTGATCGGTTGCTTCTGTTTGACTTGACAAATGAAGTATTGCTCGATATCTACACGAAGTATTCTGATCACAAGTCCAAGCTCTCCTGGTTTTCTTCTTTAGATAGACCCAAACCTGTGGGAAAACATGCCCTCAAGCAATTGTGGTCTAAAGTAAGCTGCCATCTGGATGAACAGACAGAGCCCGGCATAGAAATCGACACTATTTTGTCAAATGACCTAGCCAAGAGCGATCGCTGGGTGAATTTTCAGAGACATGCTGATCACCTAGGAGACAAGTTGGCAGACTTTGTGTTGGACAAGCTTCTGACAGAGCTCACTCTTCAGCTTGCAAAGTTTTGAGTCTAGCTGGTGTTTTATTTTGCCCCTTTTGTTCTATATATTATTCTCATGTATATATTAACATTCTTTCTGTTCTTTCCTTGGAGACAACACGGTCTGGAGGGGTGGTTTGTTAGGCCTTAGGAATTCAATTCATGTGCTGAAAGGTTTTGCAGTTTATATATTGAGTGAGACTAAAGTTGAAGAAGCACTAGTTTTGCACCAGTGTTTGGAACTTTGGATGTACAATCTCATAGAAGTAATGTTGGAACAGAAATTTATCAGTCAAGTCAGACAATGGTGAGAAGCGGGAATTCATGATCTATTCTGAAACCTAGAAACCGTTGTTCGAGCACCAAGATAACCCGCCGGTGGCTGGTTTTGCGAACCCTGATAGCGAACAATATATTTTAGTTACCAAGTGCAAAATAACGATGAAACTAATAAAAACTTGTTTGGTTCTGAGGCATCTCCTAGTATTCACCTTGCCCAAGACATTTGGAGAGATAGGGAGAGGTTAACTGTGGATGAGGGGGAGTAACTTACAGTTCCTTTCACTTATGAAGAGTTGGATGCAGCTTTAGCAGGGATGAAAAGTAATACTGCACCTGGGCCGGACGGCTTTTCTGTCAATTTTTATAAATGCTTCTGGCACAAACTAAGGCATGTTTTTAAAGAAATGCTTGATTCTTTATTTAGAGAAGAGCTGAATTTAGCTAGATTGAATTATGGGATGATTGTTCTTCTTCCTAAGTGTAAAGATGCTACTAAGATCACGCAATATAGATCTATTTGTCTTCTAAATATATGTTATAAACTGATAACTAAAATCCTGACTAGCAGACTTTCTAAAGTGGCTCATAAACTGATTGATCTAAATCAAGCAGCTTTCTTGCCGGGTAGAAATATTTTAGATGGTATTGTGGTGCTCCATGAAGTAATTCATGAGTTGGGGTGCAGAAAACAAAAGGAGGTGATATTAAAACTTAACTTTGAAAAGGCTTACGACAAAGTTCAATGGGGGTTTATGTTTGAAGTCCTTCAAAGAAAAGGCTTTAATGGCAAGTGGATCAATTGGATGAGAAAGATAGTAGGAGGCAGAGTTTCAATAAATATTAATGGTGAAACTGGGGGATACTTCAGAACCTACAAAGGAGTTAAGCAAGGTGACCCCTTATCTCCGTCGCTGTTTAATTTAGTTGGCGATGCTTTATCAGAACTTCTCTTGAGAGCCAAAGAGCATGGCCATCTGATGGGACTGGTTCCACACTTAGTTGAGGGGGGGCTGACTCATCTGCAGTATGCTGATGATACTATTTTGCTGGTTGACCATTCTAAGAATAACTTGATGGCTCTGAAATTTCTTCTCTATTGCTATGAAGAGTTATTTGGAATGAGGATCAACTACCAGAAGAGTGAAATTTTTGGTGTTGGATTGTCTCAAGAAGAAACAGGGAGGATAGCTGATTTGTTCAATTGCAATTCTGACGCTTGGCCTATAAAGTATTTGGGAATTCCTATCAGCATGAAAAAGCCATCTAAAACAGATTTTGAGGGTGTGATTACCAAAATTGAGAGAAAATTGGCTTCTTGGAAAAATGGTCACTTGTCATATGGGGGAGGATGATTTTAATAGATGCTTATTTGAGTTCAATTCCTATGTATACAATGGAGGTGTTTCAGTTGTCAGAATACATCCATCACAGAATTGATGCTGCCAGAAGTAATTTCTTCTGGGAGGGGCTTGAGAATAAGAAAAAGTAACATATGATGAGTTGGGGGGCTCTTTGTGCTCCTAGAGACTTTGGAGGGATGGGCTTTTTGGACACAAGAGCCTTTAACACTGCTCTTCTTAGTAAGTGGGTGTTTAAATTGGAACGTGGTTGTAAAGGTCTGTGCTTTGAGATTCTGAAAAAGAAGTACCAACTTTAGAGAGGGTTCTTTCAGTCATCTCCTGAGGGAGAATCCTTTTTTTGGAAGGGCCTTCATAAGATCAAGGATTGGGCGAGAAGAGGTGCGGGATTCAAAAATGGGTCTGGTGAACATATATCTTTTTGGCATGATGTATGGAACGGAGAAGTCCCCATCAAGATTAGTCATGATAAGCTGTTTTCAATATGTCGTGAGCCTCATGCTACAATTACGAAGAATTTAGTCGAAAATAGCATAAGGGACCTGTTTAGGAGATCCTTGGGAGAGGCTGAACTAAGCCAATGGGAGGATCTCGAAAATCTGATGGAAAATTTGGTTTTGCGCAACGAACCGGATGAGTTGATATGATTACTAGACAAGAAGGGTTTTACTACCAAGTCACTATACAAATTGATTACTCACATAGGACAAATAGACAAAGAACACATGAAGATTTGAAAGTGTTTTGTTCCACTCAAAGTGAAAATTTTCATGTGGCTTATGGATAAGGGGAGAATTCAAGTGGGGGTGCAGCTGAAAAAAATGAATTGGAAGGGGTATCCAAATTGTAAACTGTGTGGCAGACTAGAAACTGTGGATCATGTGATTTTTTAATGTCCTCCTGCCCAGTTTTTGTGGTGTCTTGTTAGGGATGCATTGGGCTGGAGCTTTGCTCCTTGGAATAGAAGTTCTTGGCATACTCTGGTCGATGAGGTCAAGCCGGCCAAGATGGCTAAGATTTTGTATTGTGTTCTGGGCGCGAGTGCATGGGCGCTTTGGCTTCTACGGAACAATTTTATTTTTAAAAATGTCATTTACACTAATCCTTTGCAGGTTATCCACAAAGCACTTCTATTTCTTACCCACTGGCTGCCTCTGGTGCCAGCTCGCATAAAAGAAAAAGCGTCAAAATGTCTAGCCTCGCTCCGTGCAAGACTTCAACTCTTAACACATCAAACAAGCTTTGCAAGCGCCAGCGCGGGGCATGAAGTAATTTGACTGTATGGAGATATCTGGCGGCGGGAGGAAGTTGAGGCTGTCTTTTGCTCAAGCATTGTGATGAGATCTGTAGTAAACACACTGGTGTGGAGTAGTAGTTGGTTTTAAGCAAACTTTGGTAGATTATCGTTGTTCCCATATCTAGAGTGATGTTAAGGTCTTTTTTGGTGACAGCTTATCCCTTCTAAGGGAGTGTGGTTTATTTTGATCGCTGTAATTGGGTGGCAAACTGTTGAACTCTGTGAAAAGTTGGTAACCCCAGCAGACTATTTCTCTAACGCTTTCAAATAAAGCGGGGCAGAGTACTGCCTTTATTCTAAAAAAGCATTTAGGTCTAGTGTTATGTATGTCATATAGTTAGATTGATATATTTAAGAGTATTTTTATATGTTCTTATATTAATAGTTGTTAATGATATATAGTAAAAATAACTAATGGTCAATGTTCCGTGTTAAAGGCCATACAAAAAAATTATATATCTTATATTTTGGGACATAACGAATGTAGTATTTCCAATGGCAATCTCTAAAACTTCACTCACATAACAAGCCGAAGTTGTTTGCAGACTCATACGCTATGGCCTATGGGTATGGGCAGAACTAAGCAGAAAGCTGTAAAACATTAGTCAACAAATCAAAAAACTGACCTAATGTCTTGTCAGGGTTTGATGCAAATGTCTGTCCATCTATTTGTATAATTGAGCAACATATTTATGTAATGATCAATGCTGTCTCGTTTCACCTTGTTGCAAGTTGCAACTAGGGGGATGAAATTGCAATCAAGCGTGCCGTGCAAACAGAGGACCTAGTCGAGCAGCATCAACAAAAGGAAAGCGTATCTAGCTACTGCTAAACCAACAGAAGACGTTGGAAGAGAACACGGTTGTGATGCTTACATGGTTAAAACAGCAACCACGGTCCACGGGTGAAGGATGAACCAAATAATGAGACTGACAAGTAATCTCTCCAATTCCATAAAACAAGTCGTTTTAGACTTTTATCTAAAATTACATAAATTAAATTGTTTTATATTTTATTGTACGTTTTGAACATATATACCATTGATGATGGTACAATAATTTTTCTTTGTCTTTCGCGTTGTCTTTACTTTCGCATTATATTTAATATGAATAAACAAAGAAAATACATAATATCTAAAATTATGTCCAAAATGGCTATGGCAACATAAATCGCCTCTGTATTATCCCCTCCAACTTTATGAGTAGGTGCGATGAACAAGACGGGCTTTGTGCAGCTTGGCATTTGGACCGGGACTACGAGATGGAACGTGAAAAGAGGAGAAGCCGCCGCTCCCCCAAGGCACGGAGAAACTGGGCTGGAATTATTCGAGGAAGGACAAGAACAAGCTCCGTCTTCCCTGTGCCTGGAGGCAGCGGCCGGACCGCCGGAGATTCGATTCATCGTCAGATCGTACGTGATACGGAGGAGCATGCAGTGTAGACAATTTGTGCCGGTTAGGGAGTTATAAACTGTACAAACCATGCAGTGTATTGTTGAATGTTTACAAGGCCAGCAGTCCAACGACTCCAACCATCCATCCAGTCCATCCGCAAAGAAAAATAGATCATGAAGATCACTGTACAGTTTGCGCAACAAGAGTTCAGGACCCAAGCATGGCTACAGAAGAGAGACTGCTGAAGAACCCGTGCCATCTGAATAGGCAACAAAAAAGAGTCAGGCGACAGCAACAACGCAGAGAAGGTTACTGCAAAGCGCCATTGACATGCATGAGCACAACACCTTGGGGGAGGAAGCGTTTCGTTACCATTAAAAGCATGGATCTCAAATTGCATGGGCGACTCCAGAAAATATTCACATCACAAGATCCTGTCGACACAACACCATGGGACCGAGATTCACAAATGCACTCGTACTGGCATGCATACTAGGTGCTGATGATAATCCATACAAACTTAACAAGGGGAAAGGACGATGGGTAATAATCTTGTGTAAATAGGAAACTTTGCAAACCCTTCAGCTATGTCAATTCATCTTATTAACAGTAGTTGTCTCAAATAAGATGGTTAAATGGTGGAGTTATGGATTGCTATTACAGGAAGGATATATACTGCCTCAATTGATGTAGCCATTAATATCATTTTAGAAAAGGAAAGAAGCCAATTTTTGAAAAAACAAAAATCAAACACAACAAAATATAGGTGATACAAACCTTGGAAGGTTGTTTCCACAGAAGATTGCCCTCAATCAGATCCATAAAAGCTGATAGTTGTTTGTCGAAGGACTTCAGATGTCCGGTCGAGGCTATGAGATGCCACCTATCATGTCCAAACAGGGTATGTTATCCCATTTCAAACAAGGGTGTAAACTTCTGCTGATTAAAATGAATAGATATTGACGAAAGGTGGTGAGCCTACTACCAGATATGTGAGGGCTCCGTATCTTTCTTGGCTTAGATACAAAGGCTTTCCTCTGTTCATTTCATGATCCTGCGACCAAACAGTAATACATAAGAAAAAAGGCAATCACATATTATGAAATTCCCCACAGCCTTGCACAAGGCCATCAAGGGGGCGCCTGGCACACATAACACAAGGATAACAAGGCATATGATGCTCGCCCATCAAGGTAAACTTAATAAGGATCACAAGAATACATGATTTAACATCCATTAAAAACTATCATTACTAAATTAATCCATTACCTCCTCACCAAAGGCGTCAAGGTAGGGAGATGGCCAAAAGGAGAGGCGAACAGATCGCTGCAACAGTATCGTTGTTTTCTGGAGGGAAAAAAAGGCATCTCAATATCAGCAAGAACAAGAACAATATGTAGTTAACAGCTTTGTTGGATGAGAGATGATCTAATACATACCCTCACCAAAAGAAATATGCCAACACCAGCACCACATTGAGATGCATGATTAAGGCATTTCCCAGTCCTACACACAATAAACAAAATACAGGTTTACCCCTTTGATAAACTAAAATATAACCAACAAAAGTAAAACAAGAATTAAATGAACCAGAACACCATCACCTGCAGCATGGTTTCCAATTAGGTGAACATAGTTTGCCGCAAAGCAAACACAATGCTGGTTCATCAGGCACAGAACCACAATCAGGGCACTGCATCTTGACATATCTAGTGGGGAAAATAGTAAGCCGTTAGCCTTACAAAGCAAGGTCTGGTTCTTGAAGACACTGAACCAGAGTGAGAAGGAATAAAGAACAAAATTCCAACTTAGAAGGTTCAGATTAAACCTTTCCAGGAGAACTTGGTAGACAGGAGGTAACTGCATCAGTCTAAATGGCACTGCAGGGGTAGAAAAGTGAACACCTCTATATTTACGGGTTTTGTATTCCTCACAGAAATGTTGCGACCATTTTAGCGTCAGCATATGTACAGATTCATCTTGGAGGATTGGATCCAATGACTGAATCTGAAAAAGGTCTTCCAATTCCCTTATTCCATTCAACTCCATTGCCAGTGAAGAACTGCCTTCTGTTGCGCTATTATTCAAGTAAAGATGTGATCCTTCCCAGATATTTGAACTGTCGAACAAGGGTGCTGAGGAAGATGATTTTAGGAGCTCCCAAAACAATGCACACCTCCGAAGATAAGGATAAGTCAATCTCCGGACCATATCTTTTGGGTGACAAGAGGGATCAATGTGTTTGGATACAAAATATTCTCTAGCAATATCATATCTTGACATAGTCTGACAAACATCATTAAGAAGGCAATTGCTGAAGCTTGATCTGTCAAATGTTTCTTCTCCATAGCAAGTTATCAAGGCCTACAGCACAATGCATACCATAAAATGTTATAAAGTAATAGAAAAGATAGCATGTTCATTCCAGGAGTAGGCAAAACAGCTAACCTGAACAACACAAACAATATAGAATAGGTGGACAAAAGGGATGAAGAATTCGGTAGATGCTAGAAACTGAACAGGTAGACAGAAAAGAGTCGACAACAATGACAAAAAGGGATCTTGAGCAAGGACTGGATCAGCACATTGTTTCCAAAACTGGATATCAGGGAAGACTCCACCCTCACTGGTGGAGTCAACCATAGGTGGCAACACGCCTGTTAAAAATAAAAAATGTAAGAGTGGATATTCAAATATGATTTCTTCTATAATTTATGAGGGCATAAAATGCACATGCAAGATGTAGAGATATTCAAGTTTTCTGCAAAACAAGAGTCCAAGTCCCCAAGAAAAAAAGAAGTGCATCAAACTACCCAGTTATGAGACTTTGGTTTCTTAAGACCGTCAGACCCTAAAATTATCTAACTTTTTCTTGCATTCATATGTTAACATTTCATCATGATACTTGTCAGAAACAGGAATAGGATATTAAAAGACGTACAGGGAAAAATAGAGGTGGGGATGGAATATAAAGTGTGCACTATATACCTTTCCGCTTATTGGCATTCAGAAGATCTTTATCACCAGAAATGCCAGAGCAAATAGAGCCTGCTAACAGTTGTATACCTTCAAATCTCAAAAGAACCTCAAGGCGATTCAAATTTCTCGCAGAGTGAGCAACATGAAATAATAGAGACAGTATAAATCCACTTGATGAATTCAATTCATGGCGTAAAGATACTAAGCATGACTTTGATTCAGAATAGCTTGTCATTCTACCACGAGAAGCAATTTCTGTTGATACCACAGAGTATCTAAGTGTATCCCAGAGAAACAGGGACGGGTTTAGCCTTTCGGATGCTGAAAAACTCTTGTGGCTGTGAGGATAGTAAAGCATAGACAACCTTCGAAGGGAAGGATCTAGAGCTGGCTCTGTACTATCATTGACTTTACCACATAAAGCTTTTAAAAACTGGCTTTGTCCAACAATTTTCTGAGCACTTTCAAGAAGTGACAGTGCACGGGGAAACTGTAAGTTACTTATAGTCACCGATGATGCAGCAATAGGAGCTTCAGATGGCATCTGTACGGATGGCATCACCTTCCTCGAAGGTTTACTAGAGAAATCAGGTGATGCTGGAAGAATAGAATTTGCAAATCTGCGACAGACTGGACACAGCAACTCTCCCTGGACAAAGGTTAGAATTAGAGAAAGAGAGAAGGAGGGAGTTATGAAATGTATAGATAGAAAATACCAGATCTGGATCAATGATATGACCACTTTCAAAACCAAGTCTCCTGACATATCTGTAAATGTTGAGCCAACAGAAGTGTAAGCAGCTAGCATAAGCTATGAGGCACCACTCTTATGTTCAATCAACAATTGTAAGCTCCTACAAGGCTAAAATTGTAACGTGAAAACTTTCATTTCAAGCTGTGAGCAGGTAACCTATCAAACTGAAGGGCTGAATAAGTGTAAAATATATAAGCAACCGATTGTTAAGTTTTGCACAGTGCACTGCTATAACTGCAAGATTAGCATTCAAATATGGCACCATACAAAGGGCACAGTATGCAATGATGAATTTCCTTCTTGAACTAAAATAAGAATGAATTCAGCCGATCTGAGTGGAAGTCATACAGCCTACCTTTGTTTCAAGGAAAATAAATATCGATC